>CAFUXE010000216.1:139265-187181 GCA_903364295.1 Serranus cabrilla
TAAGGTTACGATCATATGATCATTTATAACATCAGCAGTTAAACATTTTAAGTTTTTCTGATGAATATTTAATTTTGCAGACTTATGACATGGACTGATAACAGAAAAAAATGTATTTTAATATCATGAAATTGATCATCCTTAGTGTACTTATATAATTAGTTTAAAGTATAGATTGCATAGTTTTTAATGGACTGTAGAGCTGAGGGGACCTGCAGAGTTGGTAATCATTTTGGATCATTTTGAGTGACACTTTTCACATAATAAGATAATATATATTAATTAAAGCAGCTTTAATTACATTTTATTTGAGAAAATTAGCTAAAAATGAGTAAGTTATCTTCTGTTTTGTGGCTATTACCTTTTTGGCTGATGCACAAATTATTTTTCACTTTCCTGAAAATGTTTCTTTGGCCTTGGTGGAGGTTCATGTCCATTATTTAGCTGTGTCTCTTAACTTTGTTGTCTTATCAAAGGCAGACCCCCAAACTGTACATATATAGACCATGGAGTAATTACATGCTCCTCAGATGGTCCCATAGTTGGGAAATGGTTCTTCTGAGTTCATGAGCTTTTTAAGTTGTAGTGTGGACATGACGCTACCAAAGATGTACTTTATTCCACTTAGTAAATGTTATGGAACACAGACTCCAGTAGATTTGAGTATCCACCTTGTGAGTCAGATCTGCTCCTCTTCCTTGGCTACACAACTTCCAACACATTTCATGAAAATCAGACCAGCATTTTTTCCATATTTATGACTGACAAACAAACGGTGAAAACATAACCTTCTTGTGAAGGTAACAGGCGTTTACACTTTTTAGCCTGCATCATTATCACAAACATGTTGATGCGCCTTTTTATTACGAAGCACTCTCTTTTTACAATTCCATAACCCATAACTGAAGACCTAAAGCAAGAAACAATGACAAGCACAAACATGTTTCTTTCAGTGGATGTTAGAACCAGGCTGTAAACATTATGAAACTCTTTCATGTTCCAGATACCGACATTTTTCACAAACATCTACCCGTCATCTTTTCAGAGCCACGTCGTGCAGCACATTGTCCAACTAAATGCCGCACCATGACTGTGATATTTGCTAGAACATTGCTTGATATTAAAAACACTTAGGTTATGTTTAAAACGGATGTCCATCAAACTAATTATATATTTTTTCTCTATTATTATTCTTTTGAAATTTCACCTTTTCCAGCCCTAGAAAATAAGCTATTTTTCAATTCAAAGTACCTGCTCGTCTTTTCTCTCCATTTGCTTCCATGTGGATTATGTTTTCTGCTGCTCCTGCTTTGGTGAATAGGGCCTCATTCTCTTGCATTCAAACTGCTATTGTGAAGAGTGTTTTGGAGCCTTTATGTCCTGGTGGGCTCATTCTCTCTTTTCTCCCACAGCTCAAAGGAGAACACACACACAACAAGCACCGACTCCCACAGAGTCAAATAAAAGGCAATACTTTTATCCCTCCTTTTCGAATCTCTCTCTCTCTCTCTCTCTCTCTCTCTCTGTTTGTATTTTGTGTGTGTGTTCTATATGGCAGGAGGCAGAGCTGAGATGCTTGACATCAAGAAAGGAGTCTTAAGTGATGTGGAAAAGAAGAAACCCAGAGAAAAAGAGGAAACAAGATGAAGGAAGGAGTGCTGGGGATCAAAGGAAAAGGGAAAGGACTGAGGGAAGAGGGGAAAACAGGTGGTGGTGGTGGTGGGGGGTGGGGGGGTGAGAGAGCAAGGAGAGCAGGCTGTGGATGTTGATGTCCATATGGCCTCAGAGACACGCAGCATATGTGCCACGCCAACCGGCCCTCGCCTGCATCTGCCAGGCCCTGCAGAGGCCGGACACGGTGCTGGCAGGGTCAGCGGTGGCACACAGGCTGGACATGGCCGATCATGTCCACTGATCATCAGAGGAGGGAGGGGAGGATGACCTGACAGAGAGAGCTCCAAGCACGTTGTCATGTTGTTTAATGCTCCTCTGGATGCACAATTAAAGGGACATATGGACGCACCTCACCGCATCTGGTTACACATCAACACACTTTCAGGAAGGAATTAAAAGGGTGCATACGCACGTGATGCATTCAGATACACATTTAGACATGCACACCCAAACACACGCTCCTGGTGTGAGCTAACAGTATTATTTGCAGGAGTTTTTGCAAGTGATGATTCTCTCCTTATTACATATGCATTTAGAGATAGAATAATATAGAAAACCTACCACTACTACTATTTATATGCATTGATGTATGTACATAAGAGTCAAATGTTCATAGTAGTGGCTGTATCTCTATGGAAGAAACATAAATAAATACATAAAAAAACAAAAAAACAGAGTCAAATCCTGGTAGTACCTAGCTTAGCGTAAATATATGGAAGCATATAGAAGCAAACAGTCTAGTTCCCAAACTGGGAAACATTTGGGTAGGTTTAGGCACAACAGTTGGTTAAGATTAGGAATCACCATGGTTTGGTGTGTTCTTTGGTAAGATTAGAATGGTCTTGCCATCAAAGCGGATGGAAAGGGAATGAACATTAATCTCCTGTGTTAGTCTTATTATTTATAGATCCATTTTTCCACCTGACCTGCTCCCTAAACAACATTTAGTTGTGCTATGATATCGTCCCTCGACTTCCTCTTTAGCTTGCTGTCATTACTACTATGGCGATTAGAGGACTGTCACTTTAATGGCCTGTACAAGTATAGAAAAGCAAAGATAACAATTTGGGATTTTACTTCTTCTCTTGCAACTAATGTATGTGCATCTGTAGTTAGTAGACAGATGGCATGTGGCTCTTATTTATGGAGCCTGCAAGCACATACAGGGAAGCATTTAGATTGCATGATGAAAGGCAAGAGGGGCCTTGATGCAAAAAATATATATATATATATATATCTGTTAAAGGGAAGATTGTACATAACCAGAAACATAAAATAACAAATAAATAAATGATATAGTGATTTCAGGAGGATTTGTCCGCTGATGCTGTTTTTGTTCTCGCAGATAACTTTACTTGAGACTTTGTTTGCCATTATTTGATTACAGCTTCTATTAGTAAATTTAATTACCATATAAAGAGGAAGTAAGATGCCTCTGGGTCCCTTTGCTCTTTCCGTCATTGTTTAGGTTGAAAACAAAAGGAAAGATTTCATTTCACTGCTCACATCAATAGATCAGAAAATTAGAGGTTTAGGGTGCTCCAGTTAAGCACAACAGAGCCATTAATTCCTTCAATGGGGCAAAGATTTCTCAGCAGTTCTCCATACTTTGTGTTTTCAGTTGTGTTTATGAGAAGCCCAATCAGCTGGGCTTCCTCTGGCCTGGAGGCTCATGAGCACTGACCATTGACTGTATAAGATAATCGTTGATATTTTAGACTTCGGTTTTGAAGCCTGTCGTCACCATTTTAGTATTTTACAACCAGTACATGTGCAAAAGTAGTTTATATGATCAGCTAATGCTAGTGCTAGCTAGCTACCTTGGTTAGCAAGGACATCTGTCATTTAAAATAAACAGCCAACTCCTTTTCTTTTTTTTCTTTTAGTACAACTGATCGCTGAACAAGACCGATTTAAGCACGAAGATGAACACACACACACTGTGGTAGAGACCCAACAATCAGAAAGTAGCCCTACCCTAAAGCATGCCATGCTTTATCGTATATGTTACTCCCAATGGAACCATCAGTAACTAAATACTGCTGAGACCATTCATTACAAGAATGTTTACTTTTGTAAATTTTCTCTAATACAATCAAACTTCTTTTTGAAACAATGGAAGTCGCCCTCTGCTGGCCATTAGACAGAATGCAGGTTTCAGGCAGTCCTGCGTTTTCAGACCACAGGGAGTGCTGCTGACCTCTGCTGGCTGCTGAAAGCCTTGCAAATGCAGTGATACTACATAAAATACATACATCCCCCCCCACACATTTTTTTCATCTTCTCTTTTTTATGGAATCTTTTTCATTGTAATCTTAGAAGGAGGGATTTCAAATAACATATATGCAGTAGGTTTTAATAGTATTTCCAGTTCATATGTTTTGCTCGCATGTCTTTTTGACATGTGTCTCATGTGTCACATTGTCTTCACACTGACTGACATTTTCTTTTTCATCAAAGTACAGCTTCAGTTGAGCCTGCACTCAGCCCTCCTCCAACACAAAAAGAACAGATTAGTGACTTCTAATGAGAACTTATGAGAAAGGGTTAATCTCCTTCGCACCCTCACATGCACTGCCTCTGCTTCTCAGAAAAAAAAGACACAGATGCTATCTTAGCGTTCTGAACCATTTTCCTTTTTAATAGCTTTGCAATTCATTTCAGCCTATTTGAAAAGGGAGAGAGAAAGAGAGAAAGGGAAATGTATCTCAGGGAAAGTGGCAAGTTTTTTAGCTCAGCCTGCCTATCATTGTTTAATTGTGTCAGCAAAGTGGAACAGAGTGCCAATGTGACCTTCCACTGCTTCAAATCACTCCTACTTTTGGAAAATGAGTCTGGATTCACAGGCTGGGAGGTACAAGCTGCAAACTTTTGTAGCACCTATTAAGACAGTGGGTTACTTTGCCATTCCACCCGATCTGCATGTTATCAAACTATTGAATAGCTTATATCAGCAGTTATCATCCCATGTGTATGGACAAGAAGGGGACCACTCTACCTTCTAGTAGGTATTACCAACTCATTTAATGGAAGGTTGCTGTTTCCTTACATTTCCCTTTTGCTGGGTTTCGTCATGGAAAAAGGCTGCAGTTTAATTAGTTAAGGCTACAAAACTCCTTTTCTAAGGTTAGGGCAAAGAACTTAATGGTTAGGTGTTCAGTTGTGCTACTGCATAAAGTTGGCGGTTTGCTGGTCGGGTTGGGTGAAATGTTATTTCCGTCTTCATATGAAATATTTCCATGATTTAGCACTTGTTAATTACAAGGTTAGCATAAACCCCAAGGTCACAGGAAATGTTTTCACTTGGTGAAAACTTTGTGAATGGGAGCTCTCATCTTCCTTCAGCAGTCTGGGACATTCTTTTAGGTCCCACGTCACACTAAAGCTTTAGCTGATCTGTCTGTCTTTCTCACTTGGCTGGAGTAATGGTAACAGCTTTTGCCAGATCTTGTTGTGATCAGATTTTCTTTCTTTCAGAGTTGCCTGATGCTGGCTTTCAGCACATATAGTGCAACTCAGGGATTCAGCCCAGAATTCAACAGGGTCCGCATGCATATGCAAAGGGTCGGAAGAGCGGAAGAGCAGCTGAGAAGAGAGGTCTTGAAGAGGCATATGAAGAAGCACAAGGCAGTGATCTTTGGCCTTCTTCTGCTTCTGTTGTCTTTTGTCAAGGGGGTGCGGGTTCAAGGTCAAATGGTGCAAACCTTTTTCCCACCCATCAATAAATGTCTCCTGTTTGATTATTTTCTTTGGAACTTTATTTTATGGAATTAATATTGTTTGCTTTACATATCTAATTCTCTTACAGATGGGCATCCTCAATTAATAAAATATACCAAATACCTGGTATTATTTTAGACAGTATTAATTAAGCATATTGAAAAAAACATTATAACACAGAAAAACCTTTTTTTATATGTCAGATAAGCATAAAACATATATTAATGTACATTCACCTTTACAGTGCAAAGTGAATTCCTTTTGTACTTTTGTTTTGTAGATTGACCAGCTGTCAATCACTGTAACACAATGGAAGGTGAAGGTTAACTAGAAAAAACTTTTTTATATACCTTAACTGATATTTCCCTTACTAAATGATCCCCAATTATTTCAAACATTTCCGCTTGATATAATCTAAAAGAGACAGTGAATCTCTCTGTGGTCTTCTTTTCTCCTCATTTAAATATATGTGTGAACCAAAATAAACATATTTTGCTGTTATTTAATTGCAATAGGCAGATTAAAAACTATGCAGAATTTACCACACAAGAATGCCAATTCACACAAAATATGAATTTGTGCTTTATCAAGTCTGTATGTCAGTCAAACCTAAGTTGGGATCTGTTAGGATGATGCTGACTGCTGCTTCAACATTGGCATGTACCCAAAAATAAACTCATTTAGCCTTGATTTAATTGCACTAAACTCACTGAATGAGCAATTTGTGAACTCATGTGAAATCTTAAATAGAACTAACAACATGCAATTTTTGTAACCAAAAAAACAAAAATGAAGAAAAAAGTAGTAAGTGATAATTCAGCATATTCCCTGATCATAAAAGGAGAGAGTTGGTGGGCTTGTCTCTCTTTCTGGCCTCAGACCTGCAAGTCCAGCATGAATGTCTGGCTCAGTAAACTGAAGCTCAGACATCTCTACAGGATGTCCGGGTGAACCGGTGTAATCTCTGGCCTTTGTTGTTGTGGTGGAGGTAGATAACACTGATGTCAGGCCCAAATCTCTCTCTGCTGTCACACCACTGTGTATTCTGAGGATAAAAGGCAGCAGCAGCATCCAGCTGATAGCAGGTTCCCAACAACACAACATGACAGAGGGAACAGCAGTGCAGCTCAGCATTTCAAAATAATGTCACAGAATTACCAGTTTATTAGATATAGTGTTGGTGCATTACACCTTGGCCTTTGGAACATTCTCCTGGTTATAAGATGCTGGATGTTGTACATTATTTTGCAAAGTCAATGTGATGATCGGGAGACATTTGATGATGCCTTGTGACTTGTGTTCGGATGTCAAAGATAATCTACAGATCTTGTTGTGAGCAGTTTCATGTAGGAACTAAATTCCTTATATCAGAATCAGGAGTCTATATGACCAGAAATTCCACTGACATTATTTATTTCATTAAACATCTGTTATTTCAGATAAAATCACAAAGTGCTTCACATAGAAAAGTGCAGGATCAACAGCAGCATCAATGTTATAATAAACATTTTTTTATGTTATAATAAAAAGAAAAAGTTGCCATGTTTTTCCAATCTCAAGGTCTTCTCTTATAGAGGAACACTGTGACAACATTTGTTCTGATCTTCTTTCAGTATCTAACAGTATAACAGTACAACTTAGATTTTTTAAAATAAAAAATAACACTCTCAACTCAACAAAACCCTGAACAATTTGCTAATTAAAGGTTTTCCATATGAAATGTGTTCTTGTTTACAGTTCATATGTGCATTTTTTGGATATGCAAGTTGGTATTAATTTATAGACACCAAATACTTGATTGTGCTCCTCATAGTTTCTAAGATACAGCCCTTTTTTTTTTATTATATTGTACTTTCGCCACTAAATTATTCAAATGTAATGGGATCTATTGCAAATAGCAGTCCCATATGTCCAAAGACTACAGTTAGATTAAAATAAGAAATCACTTATTAGCAAAATTGTTTGACTGACTTGAAAAAATTCTTAGTCAAACCCAGAGAAGACCTAGAATATCAATATAACATCAAATTGTATGCATATATGATTCATGGATTTTTTTTTTTTTTAATCTGTGTTTGATCAAATTAACAAACTAAGAATGCAACAGCAAACCAAGACAAAGAAGTCATTTCAGTATAGAAAAACTGGCTGGACACCCATGTCTGTAGGGTCCTTAGGGATCCAGAACTCATTCTGGATCCAGGGCCCCCTTGCTGGTAATTCTGACCTGAGTTTACAAGAAGGGCTGTTTTATTAATTGAAAGTGAGAAGTTATTTACATTTACCAGGCCCTAATGGTCTAATGAAAGAATCTAGTGTTTTTTGGGCTTGGATGCTGCTGCTTTATATACTATAGACACCACAACACACTGAAAGCTTGAAGCTCGAGCATGAAAGCTCACAAGGAGATAAACACTGATCACGTAAAACATTAACAGCAAACAGTGAATATTGCAGTCTGGAGCATATACAGGTCTGGGACTGCTAGCATTTTCCATTAACAGTTGTTTTTGGATAATCTGCCCTCTCTTTTTCTCTCCTCTGTTTATTCGCCTGTAACATTACCAACAGCTCTATTTTCATTTGTGTACTGTGGCTATCTGCCAACAATGCTCTCCTCTCCACACTGTAGAAGGCAGGGATGCTGTGAGTTGATAAGGCACCCATTTCCTTATCAGGACAGATAAGAGATAAAAGTATGGACAGAGGCTGGGCTGTTAATTAGAGCATCAATTCATCAGAACTCGGCTTCAGTAGCCAAGGGGTGGAGCGTGGCGGACACGGACATTTCACTTCACACACACACACATAGCTTGTCCCGAGCTAGTGGTCAGCAGGTCACAGTCATGACAGTGAAGGACAAGGACAGGTCAGGGTCCACTGATAAGCAGCCACAATCAGACAAACACACAAACAAGCAGACACACACTTAGTTAAATGTCAAATGTCATCGTTAATTCTTTGGATTATACAGTCACCTCACCCAATCTGGAAATCTGGATGTTTCAGCTGATTTTAGATTTTTATGCCTGGGACTATAGATTACATTTTATCTCAGAGACAGGTATAAAAAAAAAAGAGTAAAAAAGTAGTACTTTTTTTTGTAATATGGGTGAACTCACCCTTTAAGTAGACCATGGGCGCCATGTCTTTGAGGAAAAAAAATAAAGTTCATCTTTGTTAAGCACTGAAGTCCCACAATCTGTCCAATAAGGCTACAGTAACAATGACCTTTTATTGTGACTCTCTGGAGCCAGATTTTGTTAATGATTAGGTTGCCTTTACTGTATGATGCACAGTGAGGCCACTGCAGGCAATTATTGTGGGACTGCAATTAAGCAGCAACATTTAATACATATGTCAAGAACAAAAAAATACATATTTTGACTTTCCAGAGGAAATAAAGTTAATGATCTAACTATAAAGCACTCTCTGTTTGTCTGTCCGTTTGTGTGACCTTCATACTGTATAACCTGTTTATTGTTATGCAGCGGTAAAGATAATGAGGAGCTTAATATTCATAACACACCCATATCCAGATTACCAAACGTAGTGCAGGGGTGTGTCCCAGCACAAGCGGTAGAGAGGTTTAAAGATTTAAAATTCATCACATTTGTGTCTGCAGGGTCTGAAGTAACAAATTAACATTACACTTTGGGGAGATGTACTTTTTATTAAAGTATTTTTTACAGCCTTGCGGTTGTTTGCCTCCACCAACCAGCCAAGTTGCAGTTTACATCCATGTCTCACAAGACTCAAACACAGCCATGACAGTAGACTGCTTCAAATATGGATGTATGTGCACCTACATTTAGTGTTATCAGTTCAGTATCTGACCAAATATGAAATTTGGAAGCCTGATCTCACAAAATTACGTGAAATGAGCACGTTTTAAAAAAAAAACAAATTACGTGCTGGTGCAACGGAATGTGTGGAAAATACGTTCAGCAGCACATAAACAACGTCACGTGGTAATGATTGATGACGATGCGGAGTATCAAGTACCAAGGCTACTTTCAGGGTGGATGGTCAAACAAACTGCAGACTTTTACCCGAGAGAAAGGGGTTTGTGTCCTGTGTGAAAACAAAACCTAACTTACGTTTTTACGTAACTTACATTCAATTCCAGTATATTTATTTTCTTTTTAAACTATCTTTAATATCCCTTTACCAGGAAGTTTTTGCCCTAATCCTAGGTCAGTGGTTATGTAGCATAAATTCACAGAAACTGCAGCCTTTTTTTTACAACCGCCTTTTTTACAACTGCAACTGCAAAATGCAATCACTAAAATTATGTCCGCTTGGACATTTTTCTGGAATTTTGTTACAACTAAAGCCTAACGATGTTATGTGAGGTCAGGGTGACCTCGACCTTTGACCTCCAAATTCGAAACAGTTCATCCTCAAGTCCAAATGTTCATCCATGACATATCACGTTCATGAGAATGGGATGGATGTGTGGGCATTTAATGCAAGTATTGTACTTTGCTACATTCCAAGTTGCAACTGTTACAGAATAATAGCAAATGTCACATGAAAAAAGATCTGAATAACTGTATGAGAAGGGAACAAAGGCAAGGAGAGAAATGGCAGCTGCAGCAGAGCAGAAGGGTTTCTTTCACTGGAGTGTCGGGCTGAGAGTGTTGTGGCAACACACGGGTTAGGGCTAATGTAAACAGTACAAAAAAATCACAATACAAGGAAATTATGGATGACATAATCATGGTTGAGACTAGTATTATTTTATCTTTGCATAGGCAAAAACTAAGACTGCATCTACGTTAATCACTGATTGAATAAACCAACAGGTGCATGCAAACCAAACAACAGGTGCATGCTAGGTCTGGCTAAAATACTGCGACAGAAAAAGTTATTTACTGTGATGCTCAGAAACTTTTTAAGGATAAAGACTGCACCTGATTGTGGTGAAACAATCCGTGTCTTAAAATAGAATTTGATGTGGCGACATGCTTCTGATCCAACATGGATAAATTAGATAAAAAAGGAAAATCATCATCCCTACAGAGTACCTCCCTCCTAGAATCTTAATATTAATGACAGAAACAGTGAAAAATCAGAGTACAAATGGCTTAATGATGCACCATTAGTTTAGAATTCTAAATTATAGTAACTGCTTCAGACTATAAAACTGCAATTATGGAAAATTATTAATGACAACTGTGTAAGAGGCCATATTAAAATAATTAAAATCTCTGGTTATCACTTATTAATCACTGTCTGCTCAGGTAACTGATATGCCCCTGTTTCTACAGATGAACTTGTACCATGCAGCAGAGCGCAGAGACTTTTAACTTTATACATGTGATTTCATCTGTAGAAAATAAAAAAACTGAAATGCTTTGAAAAAAAAAAGCCTCTGCAAATGGAGGTTAAGAGAAGGTCACATCTAATAACAGAGAGCAGCCCTGAGGAACTATTGTCACAGTAAAACTAAGGTGGCCCAGGAAGGACAAAAGCTCATTTCTGTGCAGGGTGATAACCAGGCATTTAAAAATGGGACAGCTGAGCTGAGATTTTTTTCAATATCAAAGGAAAGATAAGTTCTGAAACCAGTTTTTGTGAATGACTTTAAAGACGATAGGGAATCACAAAGACACATCAAACCTCACCTTAACCACTGACCCACAAATCAGCTTTTTACCCAATATGGGATACAGCTTTTGTCTCCACTTGACACTTCACCTCGTCCTGCCCCTCTGGCTCAGACTGGCCAATCCTAACAATGCATTAGCCAACACCGTCCAGGGTCTGACAACCATATATTTCTGATATACAGACCATCATGCAGTTGTTTTTGGTTTTCTTTATTTTCAGGCAGGTGTTGTGGATTTCAAGCTAGTTGTCATAAAACTTTGCGTCTTGTCAGATACTGACGTTTTGTCACATCCCTCAGTATCTGATACTGATGAACAAGGCAGCCTTCAGTTTGTGTATTAGATGCACTGGGCTTTCCATTGACTGTAATGTAATCAAAACTGCAGACTTGGCATTGGACGTAATAAAAAGTGTGTAAATGGCAGGCACGTCAACTCGTGTAAATGAGTCTAGTTGTTATGTTGGGCTAAAAAAGAACCTAATTTAAGTTAAGTGGTTTGTTGCCTAAAATTAACAATTTCCTGACTGTTTTATAAATTACGAGTCAAGTCAAGTCAAGTGGTTTTATTGCAACAAAGTTGGTAGAGGGGTCACCAACTGATTGGAGGGTCTGTGGTCCGATCCCTGACCATGGGAGCCTATATGTCGAAATAACCTTGGTCAAGATACTGAACCCCAAACTGCTCCCAATACTGCGTTCATCTGTGTTTGATTATATTCCTGATGGTGGCAGGTGGCACCGTGTAGGGAAGCCTCAGCCACCAGTATGAATGTGTGTGTGAAAGGGTGAATGAGCGCAGTCTGTAGTGTAAAAGTGCTTTGAGTGGTTGCAAGGCTAGAAAGCGCTATATAAGTGCAGTCCAATGGCGACCGCACACAAACAAAAAATGTCAGGTTACCAATAACGACCACAGGCATAAACTTGTACAACAAAGGTTCAGATGGTTCATACAGCAGAATGCTGTTAAGCTACCACCAATAACAACAATCAGTCCTCCCCACCAAATGAATGGATATCTTTTTGAGGCGGGCTGTTTATCCCTCCAGTAGAATGCAAAACTTGATGACAAGGAGCACTAAAGATCTCATTATACATTATACATACTGATTATGAATATCATGAATATGAAAATATCATACTGTCCTCCCATGTTTCCTAATGAATTAATTTCCTTCATCAAATAACCTCACTTAATGTTGTTCTTAATGTAATCCTGTTTGTTAGGAAAAATGGAGACAATATAGTAAAACAAAGCACACAGTAAGTGCACACTTTACAAAAAAAAGAATTCAGCATACCAACACAGACTGAGCCACACATTAGGACACATTATCAGACATTCATATGCGCACACACGTTCTCTCACACACGCTGTCGACTGTACTGTAAACCGGGTCACGCTCCTCAAATCTCAGCATGAAAGAGAACGTTTGACAAGTGGTATTAGCCATCCCTTTGTGGATGATGGCGAGGCTAAGAAGGATGGATTCAAATCAGTGCCGTGCTCCCCCCCACTGCCTGCCCCTCCCCCCCGGTGTTATCAGCCCTCCACTGTCCCCTCCTCATCCTGCTTCTTCTTCAATTTGCCTGGTAACTTTTCATCCTCCTTTCCTGTTTGTTTCATCTGCATTAGGTTCTGTCGTCGTCCTCTGAAAGGTGCCTGCGTACAGCTGCTGCAATCACAGCGCCATTCACAGCTTCAGGTTTCACCGTGTGTGTGTGTTGCTTTAGCATCCATCCTGTCAGAGGCAAAATCAATGCTGTAAAAGTGGCAAGTGGCACCCCAGGTTTCTTACACCTCTCTGTGGTGGTTTTACATCATGTAAGCCACAAGGACAGTCAAAGGCACCGTAGATGAAAGCACCACGCAATGTGCTGACGTTCTAATCTCCCTCTGTCTTCACTCGCGTGTGATTGCTGTGTTTGTGTTGCCTAGCTCTCTCCTGCTGGCATTCAAGAGACGACTTTGATTTTACAGGTTTATTTCCATGAATTCAAGGTAACGCTCCTCTCTGTTCTGTTCTGATTCCTGATTGTTTTGAAGGTCGCTTTATCTTTGACTGTGTGGCTTAAGAAGTCGGCTTTGAACTCTGTTTCCAGAGGAGATTTTTAATGCACTGAATGGATTTCACTGCTTTTTGTTCTGGAACATTAAAGGCTCTGTTGCAACACATACAGATTGTGAGCCACTTCAGCAGCTGCTGCTGAGAAACTATTCACCTCCTTGGACTGCATTGTTCATTTAAAAATAACACAATTATCAATCCAGGCGGCTATTCACCTGCTAGAAGAAAAAAATCTTATTCATCATACTAAGTACATTTTGAAATGTTTTGGATGAGATGAAATATTAAGACCCATTATATTACTGGCAATGAGTGTTCAACTGACATTTCTTGGTTCTTGTAAGGGTTATAAACATTACCACATTTTAGTATTTGACTTTTATTAAAGCCAAATAAGTTATATAAATATCAGACATACTGGAAGTCTGATCTGATGATGATGCTAGATGAAAAGTTAAGGGTTCATGAAAGGTATTACATCTCACCCTGGGGTGGATTTAATTGTCTGGACCAAATTTTATGTCAATCCATCCAGCTTTTGAGATATTTCACCCAAATCATAAATAATTATATATAAACAGAATGCAATGGTTTGAAAACTTTTTCTTGGCTTACATTGAAATGAATACAGTACAGACAAGATATCTGATGCTTTTTTTTATGTTTTAGTGTAGGTTTTGTACCATGTCCTTACAAATCTACTGTGCCATTCCATGATGAAGATACTGAGATATTTTACCTTATGAGTGAAAATTTTGACCGGTTTGTGGTGCTATGCCACCAAACTGGACCCAGTGACTGTTCTATCTAGACCATGACCAATTTCTGAAGCCTGGAAAACAGACAAATCTGCTGAGCCCTTTTTTATTTGGTATCACACAAACAGGAGTCTGGTCACCTGGTCAGGGTTGATCAGATGATTGACCTTCAGCACAACTATCAAAACTTTGGTCAAACTATAAACCTTGGCTATGCTGATCCAATATGAATTGTGTTGCCTGATTCTTGCCTAAAATGACTTCAGAAACACATTTTATCAATTTCTTTTTACATGTAATTGGAGAAAATTCATGACCCAGCTACTATGTTAGCCCTGAAGCAGCTCAACTTGTGTTGAGGCAGTTGTCTAAAAATGCCGAGTCATGGTTGAGGAGAACTGGTGACAAAACATAATAGTATGTAGAGACAGAGGTCCCAAAAAAACAATTCTAAGCAAAACACCAGTCAGAAATGGTGAGACACTGATATAAATCTAGGTAGTTGTCCAAAAGTGCTGAGTTATGGTTCAGGAAAACTGGTGATAAAACACGACAGTAGTATGTGGAGGCCGTCACTTAATTGCTATGATTGGTTGTAGGTCTATTCAGGGGCATTTTTGACTGCATCCATTGATAACGTCTCTTGGAAATGAAATAATGAACACAGCCCAATACGCATTAGCAAATTAGTCTGGTGATGCCAGGTAAAGATTTCTGACAAATTAATGAGAAAAAATTATCTTTACAGGGTATTGCCTTTTTCTGATGCAGCTATAGATCATGGAGACTGCTAATTCGGTTAAGCATCCCAGCCAATCAAGTCCATTTTTTACCACATGCAGACTGTTTGCTAAAGACAACAATTGTGAGAGAGATGGCAGGATCAAGCATTAAGGAACTGACCCCTGCTACTGTGTCTGACTGTTTTCACTGCTCCAACTAAAGTAGCAATACGCACCTTGACCGTGTTTGGATCGACTTACAGCTGTGAGTCAGCTTTTTCTGCTGTAAACATTATTAAAACCAAGTATTTTTCCAGTCTCACCATTGAGCCCCTTCACCTGTGAATGAGTATGGAATGAGTATGAGTATCTGCACTGGAGGGGAACTCATAAAACTGTACTTTACTTGGTAATTTGGTCTTTACCAAAGTGGTGGAACATCAACCTGATCTCGACAAATGTTCAGCTATTTCTTGAAGGGGGATTAGTTCTCCCTGCAGAATTCCTAATTGCTGCTCAGATCCTTTGAGAGTTGCTTCAAAGAGCTGAGGTTTTTGATTGTATATTGTACACACTGTGTCTACACAGGAGGTGTAACATGAGCAGCACGCTAACACAGCAGCAGAAGCTTCAACCCTCTTTCAGTGTTTACACAAGATGCGTTTAGTATAGGTCAGTGCTCACAGCCCAAAACACCCTTAGAAGGGAGGTAAATATACCTGAAGGGTATTTCGTGTATTTCAATAAAAGCCAAAAAAGTTTCCTACGTAAGTCCGTGGGAAAAAGTATTTAATGGGCACAATGACATCACATGATGGACCCAAAAATTGTAATTCAACAGTTTGGCCCACATGTTAAATTAGCCTCAAAGCCCGGCAGTGTTCTTCGGGGCTTGGTACACAGCTGTTTCATCAGATGTGGTTGGTCACTGATTATTTGACTGACTTTTATTGAAGCAGGTTCATAAAAACAATACTAGAGTTTTACCAATCCACTTTTTTCAGTTCGGATCCAAAACTGATACATCAATTTGGATATCTGTTGATACCAATATTGATTCCGATACCAAAGCAATTGACATAAAATCTGCTACATTTTGCAGTGCATACCCAGCCACATTTATTTGAACTTAGGTAAGTAGGTAAGTAGCCTTCAGATACATCAGGTGTGAGTACATAGTGCTATATCATCTCCTTTGATGTTGTAAATTGTTCTCCATTTCCCTCCCCTTATTCCCTCACATCTCTCCACAGTCAACTCTCTAAAACATGTTGGATGATTCAGTAAGATAAGTTTTTTTGTGTTCAACCTTTTTTTTAATAAACAAATCAAGTCTACACTCAAAAAACAAAACAAAAAACCTTATTGTTTCCCAACACATGCTTTATAGCTATCTTAAATCTATTGCAGGGAAAACTAATTACATCTTCAGTCAAAGGTGAAATCATTGGAAAGAAAATGTGTTATATTCCATCTGATTGTATCTGCACATATTAGAGCACTGGAAAGAGTTGTGTAAAATCCTTGGAAAGAGCAAAAAGACATTATGAAACTTGGACAAAAGTACATTTCAGTGGCAGAGTTGTGATCTCCTTGCCCCTGCTAACCTGGCGGTCATCCCATACAGCGACCCCCAAACGTGATGCTATCAGCTCTATGCAAATAATGCAATTAAATAACAAACAACCTGCTTTTGAATAGAAAATAGGACTAAAGAGGCAACAACAAGCTTTTCCTCCATCTGTCGCTTTTACCATCTCACCTCCTGTGTTTGTGTGTGTGTGTTTGAGTGTGAGGCCAAAAGCACTCATTTGGATCAGAGAGCTGAATGTTTATTAGCTCATATGCTAACACACACTCAACCTAAATTCTAATTGGTCCTTGGCTTGCTGCCAATGTCCCGCTGTTGTTGTCTTGTTTTTGCTGCTCCCTGGTTTAGCATCTGAAAACAGAATATTTATAGTTCAACATTTCTCCTCCAGTGTCTTTTAGACGTGAGAGTTGTCATTCTGTGTTAGCTTGATGTTAGCGGGGAGTCCTCACTAAGCTGTCACCAGCAGCCAGATGCTTCCTGCAGCAACTCTATTGTTCCAGATTCTCTTTTAGAGGGACAGAAAAAGTTTCATACACAGTGTCCCAGCTGTCAGCTGACCCACTCAGACTGGATGAAGACTATGAGATAGATGACTCGAGCCACCATTGATAGAAGCGTTATAAGTAATCTTTCTTTGCAAGACAAGCCTTATAAGACACAGTCTTATCCCCTGACCAATAGACCATTCTAACCTTAAGTACACAAGGTCAACACTTGACCTTAGCCAATGAGGCTGCTATGGGCAGGTCCTGCCAAAAAAAGGAGTGCCCAAAAACAAAATGCTAAAAAACACTTAAGAGCTCTGTTCAGCTAGCCTGGCATCACCAGACTCGTCAGAAAATGCTTATGACTAAATTATCTGCACATCCAGGGCCAGAATGGAGAGGGACCACACAAATACTTCACAGCTAACTACACATGTACAAAAGGAACATATTTCTGTGTATAGTAAAAAAAACTAAAAAAAAAACTTGCCAAGGCAGATAAAATACTAGTGCAAAGTAAACCATGCAACCTGGCATTATAAAGTAAGACTACCTAGTAACCTTCAGCATTAATTTGATGACTCATTAATTGTAGCATACAACACCATGCTAATTCAGTTGAAGATGATCCCCCTTCTACAGGGGCAGAGACTAACTGTTGCCAGTTGATGTCTGAAGTATCATATCTTCCTCTATAATTTGCCTCTGCCTCTTCAATGTCCTTGGAGTCCTCAACGTCAAGCTGTAGTAAACAGCACAGGGAAAAAAATAATTAGATAATCAAAGTGTTCCCATCTTGCCCATTTTGTTGATTCCATTGTTCTCTGCAGCACATGGGACTTGGTGTTTCATTATCCAGTTTTACTTTGATGTTTGGGGCTGTCCACTGCAACTTCCTTTTAGCTTCACAAGTTTGCTATACTTGGTTCTGAGAAATGCAGCTCTGCTTTTCACCTCATTGACTGCAAATGATAGAAAAACGTCAGGGCTTGACATGAATCGTTTTCAAGGCTTTTATTTGCTCTCTCAGACCCTGTCCCTTTCTCTCCTGCCCTCACTCACTCTTTCTCTCATTTTCTCTCACTCTCTAAAAAACTAACAAGCTAGCTAGCTAAATCAGAACAAAAACTACTACGAGACAGCTTAAGATCAGCAGCTATTTTCTGCTAAGGTTTCATTCATGTGTAGAGAAGGAGGAAACATCAAAGAGTGCATATTCTGGCCTCCATATTTTCTGTCCACATGAAGCATAATGTTTCCCTGACTGTGCTTCTTATTCAACTAAACAAATGATATACTTACTGACAAATCAATAGGTAAGTAAGCAGTTGATCACCTTAATTACTCTCTTAAGCGTTAAGTAGCATTTAGTCTTCAGTTGTTATGTTCAAATGAGGCTTCATGAATCAATATTTGTATTTGACAACATCACTAGCAAGATGCATTTCAGTGTGCTTTCAACCAATTATTAAACAAAGACTGGGCTCAGAAATAAAAGAAAATGGTTCATTAAGGTTCATTTGGCGATCACTAACAGATTTCAGGTGAGTTAAACATGACTGTACTGCCATCTCATGGCAAAATAGAAGATGAAAAGAATTGATGGCCAAATGAAGCTTCACAAACAATTTACTTGATTTTCTGAGCCCACTAGATGGCATTCTCTGTTCAGTCAAGGGTTGAAAGTAGACTAAATTGCCATTCTTGAGCCTTTCCCTTTAAACCAAAAGGGTCATCTAGTGGGGTTCAACAAGTATGAATAACGGTTATTTTGGAAATCACTAGATTATTTTTTCACTGTTTTACAAGTCACACAAATAATTTTAAATAATCATAACCAAAAAAATAATGGTGAAGGATTCAAGGTAATGACACAGACTGATACAAGTCTAACTTTATAATTTATAATATCACTACTAAACTGTCCATGGTGCACTGCATGTGCTTGAGTGTGTGTGTGTGTGTGTGTGTGTGTGTGTGTGTGAGTGTGTGTTGTGTGTATGTATACCCTCCTGAGGCAAATTTGTGATTTGTCTATGTGTGTGGTGTAGCTCAGAGTGGATTTCTTTGGAACTTCCCCTGCCTGCAAGCCACCTCCCTGACAGTCAGGGCTGTTACAGTGACTGAGTAACTCAGGGGAAGTTTTGACATTATTTCATGCTCACATGGGAGGTTAAAGTGTGTGCAGCACCTCTCCTCTCAGCACAGTAGTGGTGCAGTACTGGCTAGAGCCAACACACATGGAAAGCTAATTCTACCAAGGTTTATCAACTAACCTTTGATTTTTCAAATTTGGCTGTAATATATAGCTGCAGCTTTGATCATATGCTGGATTTTACATTTGATCATTGCAAGCTACTAAGTTCCAGATGAGCTGCGGCCTGTGAATCATGACAGTTCAGTCATCACAGACCCAGTCAACTGCACTGACGTGGACTCTCACGTCATCATAGTCTGATATTCAGAATCAGTCATTCATCATTTTAGACCTATTTTAAGAATCAGGCCATTATTTCTGTCAGTTTTGATAATGTACTCATCAAATCTTTTTTGAAAACACCATGTTGCGATACACACCATGACCATATTAATGTCTTCCATCCTAAAATAACAACTTTTAATATTGATAAAAACAGTATAATTCAGACAACTGAAAACAATGCCATTGTAAAGTATGCAAATCAGTGGAGCGTTCTAAATCAACATACATACACGTACAGTTGCTGGTTGTAAAAAAGGCTGCAGTTTTGGTTCATGCTCCAAAACCAGTGACCTAGGTTTAGGTTTTAACTTCCTGGTAAGGTGTTATAAAAGACAATTAAAGTAAATAAATATACCTGAAATGCCAGAAGTGAAGCCACAGAAATTATGTAAAAAAAAAAGTTGTAAATTACGCATCCACCTCCCCTTCCTCCTGCTGTGACCGTTACATACGCCATTTAAACTCTGCATCGCCATAAACAATTACTACTACATCAACCAGTGACATTGTTAATCCAGGGAGAATGCTTGCCCAGCACGAAAAGGATCCCCACTGACATTGGCATTGCCATTGTTTCCGGTCTGCCAGCACATATTTTTCACGTATTAGGTGCCACCAGCACGTAATTTGGTGTTAAAACAAACATGGTCATTTCACGTAGTTTTGTGAGATCAGGCTGGGCAGCAGACATTGAAAACCTGAAGATTTGATTACAACCTGTCAGGTATTAAATGTATTCACTAATAAGTAATGTTCAAAATGTGACATGATTCACATTTTAGTGAATCATGTCACATTTTGAACATTTTAGAATACCATTTTTTTGTTGCTTTTATTCAAATTTCAGGACTTGGATAAAAAAGTAAAACAACTAACTGCAAATAAATAAATAAAACATAGCACATGCTTTTGCCCCTTTAGGTTAGAATGCTGCTATTTGTCTGTCAGGCTGGTTCAGTACATCCCTTAAATCTCTCCAGTTGGTCCAGACTGCAGTGGCTCATTTACTGGTAAAAACTAGACAAGGAGATCATATTTCTCCTGTTTTAGTATCAGCCTTACTGCACCTGTAAGACCCAGAATTGAATTTTAAATCCTTCTTATCACTTACAAAGACTTTACTGTTAAGGCACCATCATATCTTGAAGATCTCCAAGTATCATCTTACCCCATTAGAGCGATGCAGGGTAACTTCTGGCCTTCTGGACTTGGTTTAGGAAAAGTTCATGGTTTGGGCTAAAATACCTATGTTTGTTATGTAATGTACATAACAAAATACAAGTCAGTGTTGACATTAACAGTAGTCTTATTTGACAAATGTACATTCCTTTCCCTCAAAACCCTAATTGACAATACAGTTTTGTTGTATCGAAGTGTCATTTTTAGGAGACCAGGCTGCGGCTGCAGAGAACTGTGTGTGTGCATAAGAGAGTGTGCATGTTCAAAGCAACTGCATCACAGAAGGGAATTAGAATTATGAGATGTGCTCTCATCTATTCCTTGCATGTCCATAGCAGCCAGGGCTGCTTTTTACATCCACTTGAACCTCCTCGAGTGATGCTCCACAGAGAGAACTTGGTGTCCTCATTCTGTCACTGAGGGAGAGAAGGAGAGGTAGAGAGGAACAAGGTGGGAGGGGACAAAAACAGGAAGAAAAAGACACTGGGTAATAGAAAGCTCCTTCTTGAAGCCATTAAATACATGTCCAGCCTTCTTTGTGAACATGGCTGTGGGGAAACATATCTATCAGTGGAAACCCACCTAGAAACCCACTGCAGCTCCCAGGGTTTGGCCAACACTACTGCTGACTGCTCTTTGAACTCTGATTCACAGTACATTTTGAGGTTCAGAGTTAACTTTGACTTCAGTAGCAGTAGTTCCACAAAGCACCCTGAAGTGAAACTACGTTTTATTATAGTATAGCTTTTATTTCTGTAGCTATGCTGTCCATTCTGCTGGTATTTATGACACAACCTGTCAGTCAATTCTGATATCTTGGGCACCATGGAAACATCCCTGAAATGAGCTCCAGCAGGCAACAAACACAAGAAGTCAGATGATCACAAAGGTCAACAACAAATCAACAATTTCCTTTTTAGAAGACATGAACCTCCTTAACCTCAATATGAACAAAGACTGGACAAGGAAGCCAAGCAATGGACTGCTGTGAAGTGTATTTTAGCCACCAGAAACATCATCATATCAGTTTAAGTGTAAGATATTTTTTTCAACTGCTTCACTTTGCAGTCTGACAGCCATGTTTATTTAGGGTGAAGTTAAGGATTCTAACATTCTACGCTCTCAAAGCCACCACACCCCACTAACAAAATACCACTTTTACTGAATAAAGGGTCTACTGCTGCCTTGATTGTTTTTTTTTTTGTGTTATTGCGTAGCTTTGTTAGATGACCACAACTTCTTAACACCGAATTCCATGCAGGTGACACGCAATAAGTGAAAATTACGTGAATCAGCAGAGCGTTTTAAAAATAGCACACACGCCATTATACATACACGTACAGTTTGCGACTGTAATAAAGGCTGCAGTTTCAGTGAATTTAGGCTCCAAAACCACTTGTACAGGTTTCGGGCAAATACCTCCTGGTAAGACCAGAAATGCTGGAAGTTACGGAAGCCCTGAAAGGCAACGTAAAAAAAAATGATTCAACAAAAAAACATCATTCCCTATGTAAAAAGTTCACCTGGGACACAAACCCCATTCTCCTGGGTTAAAGCCTGCTGTTTCACCCATCCACCACCCCTTGTGGTCATTTCACCTAATTTTGTGAGATCAGACGCCAAATTCACACAATTAAGACAATTCACTAACTGATCGAAAGCAGGAGACCAGCAGCTCTGTGTTGTGCAAGGTTTAATAAATGTTTTGTCAATGGAGTCTTGTGGCTTGGGCAAGAGCACAGGATAGCTTCACTTCCCTCTGCTTAAACAGTGTAAAACACATTCAGCTGCTGCCCTCGCCCACAGTAATACACTGCTTAGGTTGTGCTGCTCCAAGCTGGGGGTGTGCAGACTATCTACTGCAGGGTATACAGTGACTATGAATATGGACCTCGTACAATCCCACTTCACAAAATCCAATCCATCCCTTTAAAGTCAGTTTTGAGGCTTCATTTTCAAAAGCCAAGACTCTGCAATAAAGAATTCTTTTCAGAGACAAACAGTAATCAGTTTTAAACCACCTTCAAATTGATGGTGGGGCTGATCCCAGCATGTGGGTTTTCAGGCTATCACAGGGCTTGTCACAATACAGCAGAAGACCTACAGTAAACATAACTTGAAGTGATTATCAGAAAAACTGTCTTTGTTTTCATATGGTGATGTGGATGATACTGGCATCTGTTCAATCTGTTTCCCGCTGCACAGCTCTGGCAATCTGCAAATTTCAGCTATCGCTGCAGCTCTTATCTGTCCACCTGTGGGTGTGTAGCTGCTGCGTTGTGAGCTATGAGAGGAGTTCAGCCTGAGAAGACAAGGTTTGAGACTGAGAGATAATGGAACCACTCCTGCTTGGGTAAACATCTTTTTACTCCTTCAAACATGCTGAGAATTAACCTTTCGATTAGGGATGGAGAGGGGGAAATAAACAGACCACATGCACTATGATTATTTGGTTTTATTTAGAGGTAGTGTGTGATGGGATTTCTATTAGGCCCTTGTACATCACGGTGGGGAGAATATATTTGATTAAATTTGTTAAAGCATGGAGATACAGTAAGCATGGAAATGAGTTTGTGATTACATTACATATGCATGACTGGCTGTGAAAAGAACCTGGCCTTCCTGTTGACTCTTATTTACTTGTGATAATGTGACTTTTAACAGTCAATTTGCTGTTTTGAAACCTCACAGGGAGCACAGATCGCTACTGCTCAGGAAGGGCTTTTTGTAACAAGGCCATTCCAGCCTGTACTAGTGAAGAAAACAAATTTTGGCCAGTTCAAATAGGGATGTCTTTGGCTTACATGGTATCAACTGACTGTGTCCATCTGGAGTATCGCCCCATCCTCTACTTAGATAACAATAAAGAGAGTGTTGTTTCCAAATTTAGGGAAACTAAACTTTTGCAAAAGGCTTCTAGCAGATATTGCAACTACTTTGTTCTACTATCTGTTATCTCACCAGAATGAAAATGTTTTTTTCTTAAGGGCGCAATTTGTTAGATTTGGCCAAATTTTAGATGTCAAACATTCTAAAATTGAACAATGATTATCAACACTAATACTGCCCCCATTTTGCCAGTTTTGTCGAATTGTACCTCGACTATTGCTGCAAGTCTACACATTTTACAATTTAAAGCCCTATTCTCATTCCCAAATGATCACATATGGTTGTCAACCATTTGACCCATCCATACACCCAGTCTTCTTCCCTACACGGACTGTTGCCCTTATTATACTATGTCACCTGACTTCCGGGGCACTTGCTCTGCATCTCTATTAACAGCGTCAAATGCAGAAAAACATGGATAAAATGCAACACATAAAGTGACTTTTTTCTAAATTGGCATGTGATACACCATGTGGGGACACCTGCCTGTCCGTGTAGGTCCACTTTGCTGATTCGAATGATACCAGTTAGATTATTAGAAGGATTCCATTTTTTTTTTTTTTTACCTCTGCAAAGGGGTGTGTGTTTTTGGCTTGGGTCATTTCTCTGTCTGTTGTCGGTTGGATTCATTTAAATGAACCTTGACAGAAGGTTGTAGCATGGACCAAGGATGAAGGCATTACATTTTGGAATAAATCCGAATCACACTACACACACAATTTTCACAAATTAAATTTCACTTCCATAATAGCAATGCAAACGGCATTGCAAGAACATTGTTTAAAGCCTTGGTGGAGGTCTGAGTTCTCCACATGCCCCTCTACTTATTAAATCCAATCAAAATTACTTTATTTATCCCCAAGGGGAAAAGACAGACATTACATAATAATACAAATTTAACCATCTATGGTTCCATAACAAATGGGGAAAACCCCATATGCTAAGGATGATCACTTGATTTTTTTTCTCAAAAGCACCAGAACCACTTCTAATTTAACCAGTCAGATGCCGAAAGGGCAATTGTGCTGCATTATTATGGTGTGGAAAAATATTTCCTGAACAAAATCGTAAAGTCATTGTTCCTACATAAAGACTTATTGGTCATGAACACACTGAAGTTGAAAAAATAGAGTGCAGACCACCACCGAGGTGCATTTACATGCTCCTCAGATGCTTCCCATTCTAGTTGACTCTGTTGTTTGTTTTTCAGTGAGTAAAATCTTTGTCTGTAACACTTTGCTATTCTTGTGCTGCTTTTGAGGTGATTATTAGAATATTAAAACATCTTGTCACATCTGCTGTCCAGGGCACATTTGCCACAGCTGATCAACCTCATAATTTCTCTCATCTGCCAAGCTCACTGGTACTGCAGCTGTTCTCCTGGGATGCCTGCAACATTGCTGTATGTCAAAGTTACTGTCCATAATTTGAGGTATATCAAAAGCAATGCTAACAGTGCAAGGAATACATATTTCTACCCTCTATCCTGACTGACAGGTGGCTATTGTAGTAAGAAGACTTGAAACTTAAAATTCAGATCATAACTGTGTTAGGAAAATGTTTACTGAGGTAATAAATCAAGTTAGAAGTAGGGTTATTTACTCATTGACTTCTTTACAAACAGCAGGTTTAAAGCACATCTGTATTGGCTTCACTTTTCAGACCCAAAGACTACTTCCACTTTCAGACAGATATTGGTTGTTGTCTTGGAGATACCAACATCAAACTCAGTTCATCCTTATTAAGAAAGTTTTGTATTGTTTTTTGTCAAAGCAATGTTTCCCGAAATTAAATTAACAGACTCAGTGCCTAAAAGTAGTCCACAAAAGCCTAAACAACAGATGCACTTTTAAACCATTCTTTAATTTGTTTAAAACTTGATGACTGATATAATTTATTTGTTTTTCTGCTCTCTGTACTAGGTTTTGCATTGTCAGGCTAACTTTACTCACTGCCTGAATGCACCCTGTCATCTGCAGCGCTTTATTATTTCCTCTTCCTCCAGTGCTCCAAGTAAAGTTTCAGGGCAAGGCTCAAAATATTTGGGAAATATTATAATATATATAGGACTCTCGGTGAGAAAAGTGAAATTCAAGGTGCTGCCGTGCTCCACTTTTCATTCACTGCCTGCTCTGTCTGTCTGCATTGGAACAGTAATGACATGGCACATGTACATATAAGGAGGGATGCTAATTTATTTTGTTACACCATCTTTGGTATTCAGCCCCACAGGCTATAGCCATACTGCAACAGAATGGAGAGGAGGAAAAAAGGGGGAGGGTGTGAATGACTGATGGGAGCTGATGGCTGCCATTAGATGGCACTGCTGCTCACTGCTTCACTGGACTATCTGTTGCTCTAATAAAAACACACACTGTAAGATAGTATAGCACAACTGACCCCTGTCATTAGACTACACCCAAGATTAAAACTATTTGTTTTTGTTTCAGATTACCTACCTTCATAAGTTTAAGAAGGCTGTGAATACCAAATGTCTAAACAGGACAGTTGCTTCATCCTCAGTATAGAATGTTTCCCCTTTCAGCTGGTACAAAACGGGTGCTGGGACATTACACTGTCGCTTACAAAGAGACAAAGACACAAACTATGCAAAGATTCAAAGGTACAGGGCAGTCTAAGACTGTTTGAGAGCCAGGGGCAAAAAAAGAAACAGGGCACTAGCTGCATGCAGTGAGGCAACAGTGCACAGAGTGCATGCATAGAAAAGTTTTTAGCATGTAGGCCAGCCAATATGTCACTGCATCACTTGTTCATTTTAAAGGTGCAATTTGTACTAACTGGCCACATGCACCAATAGGGGGCAGTATTACAACTTGTGCAAGTAATACATCATTTACTAAACGTAGTCATGACACTCGCTCTCCTGAGATTCTATATATAAAACACTGTTACAATGGACGGGTCCCTGGAGAGTCTTCCCAGGAGAGATTACACACTCAGTGGAGGCACAGACAGCAAGAGGCCAGCAGAGAAGTGTCACAGGCGGATGCAATGTGGAGTCGGGTGTGGACGACACGGCCTGCAGCTCCATGGCTAAGTCTGGCTTGTTTTCATGCAGCCTGATCTCAAGGTTCACCTCAATGCTGCTATCATTAACTGGTAATCCAGAATCTTATGTTGTCCAGCTTGTCTATGCTAGCTGCTCTAAGTCTCGCCTGGATCCCGACTCGCCTCACTTCTGCTTCCTCTTGCATCTCTGCCTGTAACTCCTCCCTTTCGGCTTGTGGTCTAGTAATCTCTGCCAACCCAGAATCTCTATTTGTGGGGATGTCTGAATTTTACATTTGCTTGTAAACTCAAGCTGCTAACTGCTGTAGAGCTAACAGTGTAGCTGTGTCAACTTCTTCATCCTCTCTGAGGGCAGACTGGACTCTAAAGTGACTCACCACTGCCTCTCAAGCACAAGTGGTATAGCAAGTCAGGGCTACCTGGTTAGCATGCTCATTTCAGTAAATATATCAGAAACACAAAACGTAAATTTCTTTGACCTAATGCCAGCACATTAGTTAATGTTTAGCAAATATAAACTAAAAATCTGGACAAGTCCTACAGATTCCACCTGGAAGGCCACTCCACTGCTACTAGAGTGCATTTTATGTTTTATCTACCATGGTGGATATGTTTCTAAGGTATAGGGAATGCAATATTGTAAATGTAAAACTACAATGAAAATAGAGTTGAGGCCAGAACACACTGAAAGCCTCAGTTTGATGCTCCTATGGCACACTGCAGGAATCTGATTTGAAATGCCACAGAACCAGCAGGAAATGTGGCTATTTATATGTAGGCAGGCACTACTTGGTATGCTTTGCATATACCCCCCATTACTTTTCTTTACATTTCTATTTGAGTCTCCTTTAATGTTACATAAGGCAGAATGGGAAACTGTTGGGTGCTGCTGCTTTCGTCATTTGGTTAGCAGTAGAACAGTGGTAAAGCAGCTGGAGACCAGACATCTCATTTAATCTTTTATTGTTTCTTCCAGGCGAGCAGGTCGCATGAAGCACAGCTAATCATAATTCTTTAACATTACAAAGTTAATTGCTCTTGTTTTTATGTGGCAGGATAACTACAAATATGTAGTTTAGTTTTTTTTATGATGATAGAAGATAGAGGGATGGTCTGTTATGCTAAGATATAGTGTCTAAGCTTTATTTATTTACCATATTTAGTATTTGACATGATAACCTAACAGCCAACATCTATGTGGGGGTGTGTTGTTCTGGTGCTGTATCTCATCTGCTTCAAGGTTGGATGTGTTGTGTGTTCAGAGATGGTCTTCTGCATACCTTGGTGGTAACGAGTGATTATTTGAGTTACTGTTGCCTCTCTACCATCTAGTAACCAGTCCATTCTCCTCTGACCTGCTCACTGCATATTTTCTCTTTTATCAGACCATTCTCTGTAAACTCTAGAAATGGTTGTGCAAGAAGTTAGTCACCAGACATAGCCTGTTGTAATTAGCACCAACAAACTAACAGTATATTTTGTTTCACTGGTGTTGCACTGGTGGTGAAGCTGCTCTTGGGCGTTTTCAGCTCTTGACGTCTTGCAATGGGCACATACGGCTCAAACATACTGCTTACGGTGGAGGGATTTCTATATTGTTCTCGTAGCAGTAGTACAGCACTTTAAAGGTCCTGAGTGTGGTACGTGAGGAAAGGTCACAGGGGTTATTGAAATCCAAGGATTTCCTCCTTTGAGCAGTAGAATATAAGTAAAATATTCCCTGCCCAGTATATAATTGAGTAAATAATTACTAAAATGATTTCTTGAAGAGCAGTGAAACTGATAACATCCAGGTACAGATGAGTTCAGGGTATAATGCATAAACATAATTATCCTCCTGGTTCCTCTGGTCTCATGGGAAATAACATTAATGAAACCATAGAAAGTGTTTCTTCAGAGGACATATTTTGCTATCATGCAGTTTTGAGATGATGAATCGTCTGGTGTTATATTTGGCTCATCCTGAAAAAAAAACTGTTAGAAGTGCCATACAGTCTGCCTGTTTGAGTTGATCTAAGTAATCTACACCATCTATAACTGATTTATTCAGCTACAGTGTAGCCATGGATACAAGGTCCAGATCATTAAGTTATAGTTAATTTACTGTGCGGCCATGGCAACATCTCCAGATGTTTTGATAGTTACAGTACAGCTACAGTGTGGCCATGGTTATCAGCTCCAGATATGAACTCATACACATATCCCGCTGTATTTTTTTTTTTTTATTTATTAACTGAATCCACATTGATTAAGCAATGCTCCATATCTGTATATATTGTGTAGCGGTTTCACTACGTGTAAATCCCCCCACTTACTACAGTGGACAGGGAAATGAAATCAGTCGACAATCAATACATACAAACATTGTTGATTTCTTCCCATGAAGCTGACATGAAAACTGAGTAAATCAGAACATTTCTGCTGTCAGTCAGCCTGTTGAAGGCAGCTTAGTCAGCCGCTGTCCACTGATGTTAGCAGTCTGTCAGCTGCTGACTGCCACTGCAACTCACAGACAGACCGGGAGCATTGATTAATCAATTTACATGCAGCTAATAAGTGCGAAACACATATAGAGCAGATATTTGTGAAATGTATAACAGCTTTCAATGCAGATTATGATTCACTTTGAAAGATGAAGAAAAACGGCCAACTTTCACCCAGGAGAACAGGGTTTGCGTCCCGTGTGAAAACACAATTATACGACTTTTAACATAACTTTTGTTTTTACTCATGTCACCCCCGTAACTACTTGACTTCAGCCATTTATGTACATTTATTTAAAGTTTAATCTGTCTTTTATAACGCCTTGCCAGTAAGTTTTTTGCCCTTAAACTAGGTCAGTGGTTTTGTAGCCTAAATTCACAGAAACTACAGCCTTTTTTACAACCAGGAAAAACGTGTATGTATAATGACAATGTGTGCTATTTTTAGAATGCTCTGCTGTACCACAAGCCACTTTTGACAAATGCCCATATGTGTCGTTGCGGGTGGTATTGGTATTCGTCTATTCTCTCCTTTAGGTTGGAGATCTTGTTGCTTGGGGATTCCCAGTCAAGCTTGAGCACTGTAAACCAGGGCAGTGAGCACTGTTTTGAGGAGAACAGAACAGAGTGTGAAACAAAGCAAAAAAGAAAGAAATTTGTCACTATAAACACTACTATGTTAGCTGTAGCCTAAGGGCAGTCATTTTCAAGTTACCAGCACCAGAGTCTGGGAGTATATGTGCTTTTGAAGAGTGTTCTATCGCCAGAAGCCTGCTAAAATCCCAGTTTTTCCAAGTTCACTGCCCAACAAATGAGGGTTTTAGAGCGATACCTAGTGCCGGTCTGTCATATATCCCCCCATACTGACAGCACATGAATGCAAAATAACACAGACAGGCACAGTAGCAGACAGATACACTGTTTAAACTGCTGACAGGCACAGACAGAGCTAGAGGAGGGCTGACAGGCAGACAGACAGGCAGTAAGTGGGTGTTTGGATGTGGGCTGTGAAAACTTCTCAACTCCTCCAGAACACACACGGCTTTAGCAGGCTTCCTTCCAAGTGTTATTAGGACAAGATGCAATGGCTGCTGCCTCCCCCGACTGTGCTTACCCAAAGTAACAGTTGTGATGACATGCGTTGAGTTTTTAGTCTTAAGAAATGAGTATTAAAGGACATAAACACACACTTCCATGGGATCTTTAAGAGGAACAGGAACTTGCAGGCAAACTGGAGCATTAGTCTGTTGTCCATGAGAGTGTAAAACAGTGAAAACCTATTCATTGTATAGCATTTCTGGGTGCAGTGTGTGCATATTCACAGAAAAATGCATATGGAGTTGTGTATGCTACTCTTTACCATCACTGTATGCGAGTCTGATCTTTTCCACACACTCAGTTCATGCTGCTCTACTGCTCAAACACTTCTTCAGGTGAGAGACCTTTCATTATTTTGTTTTCTCATCCTGTGCTGCAGCACAGTAAAGGCCACGCTTTCAAAGAAACCCAATATGACAAAAAAAATTATATAAAGCATTTTTATTGCAACCTAACTGTGAACTGGGGTTCTTTTGAAACATCGCAGTATAACACAACGCCAGAATTGTAGGGTCGAATAATAACGCTAAAATCCATCCATCAGCCGTCAAGTAATGCATTTTGGTTGAGCAGCGTTTTCGGACGCGACACTTAAATAAAGAGGTAAAAAAGGACTCCTGTAAATTGATACCGTGTGTGTCATTATCGCCGAGAGCTCACATCTGATGAGATGGGATGAGAATGCATTGGACTCAGATGTTGGGTATAAACCTGCCATTCGTCGTGTTTCTCATGTTGAATTGTTCTACTTTCGCAATCTCCACTATCTGTTTTGCAGGGATGGTGTTGCTTTATCCTGGAGTTTGCAACACGCAAGATGATCATGATGGGTTAAAAGAAATACAGACAACAACAAGTGTATACCAGAATGATAATGCCTGCAGCCGGTCCATTCTCCATGCTGTGTGGAGAATGGACTGGATATGTGAAACATACACATTCTCAGTCTGTCATCTGAGTGTTGTACTATATCTTTGCCACACCAAAGCAAAGTTTTTTAGTAACTTTAAAAGATAAAAAAGATCTTTACAGCCCATTTCAAACCCAAACAGCAGGCCAGTGTGCTTTATAGATTACAGACACTGCCAATCAGAAAGAGGTTTTCATATGGTGTTAGAAAAGCTGACAAGTACTGTGTTTGTATACTAAAGCCATAAAACAGCTAAATCATCAGTATGTTGTTCATTCTGTCCAACACTTTTACTGTGTTTCACTTTTTGCTTTGAGGATACAGTGATGTCTTTGTCATGTAATTATATTATTGTATTTTTCATCCTTCTTGGTGAAGCTTGGACAACTATCTTTTTTCTTAGTTTGTGTTTGTTGTCTTCTTTAATGAGCAATCTAAAGCTGTTCCAGCCAAGCTGCTCATCTCGTCCTTCTGTTTAACCACCTCTGTCTTTTCCTTTTCTTCACAGTTTACCATTGTCTGTCCAGATCCACAGCTTTATTAGACCCCAGCAATCCCAGCATGCATGAGCAGGCAGACCTTTCTTGGCTGCATTATTGGCAACAGCTGCACAAGGCTGAGTATTATTACAGTGAGCAATGTTATTGTCATTTTCCCCTCACTTTCCCCCAGTGATCGTAATAACATTGCACTGCCAGAGCAACATTAGGTGCCGTTTGAGCGAGACAGTTTTCAGGTGAAAGACATGGCATGGTAATAAAGACATTAGTATGCCCCGCCATGCCTGCCTTCCATCAAATCCAAACAAAGCAATTACCTCTAACTGGGATTTGATGGTCTTTATGTAGATGCTTATTTTCTGCTGTTTGCTTGATAGAATACACAACTCAGCAAATGTTGCCCTTAAAGAGACTGCTGGCTGCACTGATGCCTCTTTGAGAATGCAATGACTCTGCAAATACAGCTTGGACTGACAAGGTGGTTCTTTTCAATGTTGTCTGTTGGACAGAGTTTCTGCAGCCCATGAAAGCCTCAGCAAGACTAATGAAACATTTCCAATCAAAATGTGTCAACAACACGACACTCAATTCTCTCATTACAGAAGCATCAGAAATACTCAGGCATAAGCATTTCTAGACATGGGTGCACGAGAGGAGGGACGGTATTTTGACTTGGTCAAAAAACGGTGGGTCATTAGAATGTAAAATTTAATTCAGGCTGTTACTGTTAAGTGCTAACTATGATAAACAATGCATAATCATTTATAGATAACCCTTGTAATGTTGAGTAAGGAGCAAAGTTTAGTACAACCCGTTTTGACATTTGTTGTTAGGCGGAGTGATGGCCAAACAGAGCTTCATTACCAATTATCTTTATTTTCTGAGCACACTAGATTGCACTCAATGGCCAACAAGGGGTATAAAGCGACTTCAACCTTTATCTTAAAAGTAGTGCATTGGGCCCATGGTGTCTGATACTGACGCACAAGGCACCATTTAGCATCCGTTCCAAGAGCTCAGTGCTCAACGCTTTAATTATCCCTGGCTTTAAATATTAACATGTTAATGAAAACACATGCATCAACACTTAAGGCAGGGCCTTGAATAGGAATGGTAGTGGCAATTGGAAGGAAGTGTAGTGATTAGTGTGTCCATGATGAAAGATTTGGTAAAAGGATTAAGAGCACACTGACTTGTCTTTCACTCCATGACCAAGACTCCAACACTCCTCACCTTTCCATTTGCAGCTCTACACTTTGACTCACTCTTTCACTAAGTGAAGCTAGATTAACAAAGCCTGACTGTCTGGGTAAGCTGATGGAAGGAATAACATATCAGTTTGATTTGGTGCCCCGGAGGCTTTCTCTGCCATTCCTTTCCCTTAACCTGTAATTTCTGTCTTTCCGTACCTCTCTCTACACGCCATGACACTTGAGCCAGCAGCATTCACTGGATAAAGACAAGGACGTTTAGAAAGCTGTGGTGGAGTTGAGCTTTAATTTTTAAATATACTGTTCCCACAGGTCAAAAATAAAATCTCTGCTCAAATAGAATATCCGATTGGACAAGGAAAGTATGTGTTTTCGTTATCTAGAAAAAATAACAGAATCATTTAAAATGAATGCCTTTAATTAAAACAGAAGACGTGTTTGCAGCACAATGTTTTCATTTCAGCTCAGTGCGACTCTTTACTGTCTCTGTCTCTCTCTCTCCCTCTCTCTCTTTCTCTTTCTGCTGTATAGCACAGAGCCAATATTGGATATCCATCTGCTGCAGAAAGGTGCATATATGTTCCCAAGCCAATTTCAAGGGAACAGCAGCTGCACCTTAGGGGGTATGCCCCAGTGCCAAGCTGTTGTTCCCCTAAAGATACAGATATAGCGCATTATTTCTGAGATGGTTGCGTTCGTCTATTCTACAGCTCAAATCTTCATGTTAGTGACATGACTCTCTCACTCACAAAACAAACTGGTCTACACAGATTTTACTGAACACAAACAACTTGATTCAGGACTCCATAGATATAGTAGCTTCTACGGTTCTTGCGGTTGTGAAAGCATAATGTTATTTAACAGCGAAACCAGTTAATCCTGACATCCCTCAACAGTATTGCAATAGTAGCCTTTATATGGTAGCTTCAACCAAACTGTATATCCTTGTTCCTTATGTGATGGAGATGAGAATAAGAAAGATAAAAGTAAGTACTCTAGGTGAATATAAGAACCATATAATAATACTACAGATGCTTCTATACCCAGTGTTGCAGCACCCTCTGTTCAGGCTACAGCATTACTTTAAATGACATGGTGGAGAAAAGCTAATCTCAATGTGTTATCTAAAATTTGCAATGTACTTAGCTCTGAGTCAGTGATAAAATCTCTGGAGGGATTCAGGAGGGACAATGTTTTTCAAATGATAACTTTCTAAATATATCAGTGAGGTGTCAAAGAGACATGTAATGCGACATGGATTGTATGAAAAGGCCAAGCTGCTTGAAGTGCAATGCTCTTTAGAACACCAGTCTTTTGATTCCTTTCATTACATTTAGTCAGTTAAAGTGGGATTGGTAAATTATTCAGGCTCTGCCAGTGGTCAATTTCGACTCATCATTAATGGACTGAAAGTTGGACCACTCTCTTTATTCACAGCTGGTGTCTCCATTGGCAGAGTATTTTACCACTTTTTTTGTATGAGTCTGTTCTTACACATGGTATATTAGCAGAGGCAGAAATTGGTTGAAAATTCTCAAAAGGTTGCTGTGAGTTACATTACAGCTCACAGTGTGGTTCTCACTGCTCTAATCCTCTCATCTTTTCTTTGTACTCAGAGCTTTTTCTGCCTTTTTCATGCCTCTTTTTGAAGCCTGTATTAACAACCTGTTCTCATTCTCAACTCGACACCATAGGAGAGGTTGGTCAGGTCTCCTTGGTGTCACTTTTTAATGCACTGGGTAGCCACATAGAAAAACTATAACACTCTACTACAGTCAAGGTTATTAACACATGGAACGTGATTTACATTAATTCAAACAAAACTATTAAAAACATCATGGTTTGGTTTAAAAAAAAAAAAAGTATGTATGATATGAGTCATACATCGACAAGGGACTGGTTTCACCAGTGGCGCAAACAGTGGTGTCCTGTTCTTCCACCACGATTTAGCATGTCTTTGGCCAGTGGAAATTACAATACAGTGATAATGCAATGAACTTCCCTTCTCAAAATCTTCAGTTAGTTGATTGAAAGTAGTGATGTACCAGTGAAGCCTCATGAACCATTTTGTTTTATTTTTTGAGCCCACTAGATGGCATTCTTGATTTAAAGAGAAAGACTCAATCAATGGTAATTGAGGGTGCTTTTAGCCACAAGGCTCCATTGAAATATCACTACTTTAAAGACACCAACCTAACTAAAAGTCAGTAGAATGCATGGGTGTATTAAGGTAACTGGAATTCATCTTTTAAGAAGGCACTTAATTCACTTCAAAGCTAGACAGGAAAGAGAGAGGGGAATGAAATGCGATAAAAGTAATCAGGAACCAAATGCTGCAGTCTCTAGTTCATGTCCAGCCATTCACTCTTGCTGCATGTTATTCCCTATTCCTATCTCATTTAAGTTTCTGTCATCTCTAAAAGTCTGAGAAAGATTCACTGCATAACTGTTCACCAGACCCAACTCTGCAGCTAATTCCTACTGCTGTCAGTATGAATATTTTGGATGGGAAATATTCATTGGGGAGTATTACAGTTGATGCAATGAAAACCCTTAAAGAGAAGGTAAAACTTTAGTCCAATCCAGGGTCTAGAATTATTTTTATTTGTCTGTAAATTACGCAAATTCTCTATTTTAGATTAGTGTTTGATTGTAACTTTTTCTAAAACGCATGTGTGTTTAATTGACTAAATAAACACCCAGCAAAGCAGACCAGGTCCTATTACAGCATAGAAGAACTTTGCAGGGAAAGTAGGAGAAACAAGGTTTTAATATGGATTTTCAACATGAAATAAACACATACAAACAGACTCTTTCAAACAGCCCAGCAACATTGGATACCTCTACAGGCAGCCAAACTGATGAGAGCTCTTTAGAAATCCTCCCATTTAAGGTCAATGTCATCCTTGTGCTTTACAGCCAGAATACCAAAAATCTGTGGTGGTATTTTCTCTGAATGCCAGCTCCAGCTGCTAACAAGCACAATAAACTCCCCAGCAAACAAGTGCATGAAAATACCTTGCATTGTGCATCAGTCCATATTGAAAATAATAATAAAAAAAAACAACAACAAAAGAAAAAGAGTGCATCAGGCCTTTGTGTGAGAGAGAGGGAGAGAAGCTGCGGGGTGTCTGAGCGCTTCAGCCGTCTGTGTTTGTAATGCCGCTGCAGAGAGAAGAGGAAATGTCATTCCTGTGGCCTTTTCCACCCAGACCAAACACACTGAGACACATACACACACCACATGCATCTGTCTTCAAACCTATCTATTGATAGGAGAGTGTTGTTTGTGTGCTCAGTGACTTTGTTTGCAGGCTGCACTACACTATACATGTGTGGGTGATGTATGGGGGAGAAGTTGCTCAGCAGGTGAGTGAATGTCTGAAAATGATTGTGTGTTTTTTTTTCCCTTTATGTCTCTTTCTTTATCACTGTTTAGAAGACGGCTCTCACTGTGAGTGAAAGCTTGACAGCTAGCTCAAGTATTTAACATTATGCATTACATTATACATGTAGATATTGTTCCCCGCAGGTAAAGTGATGGGTCAGTTTAAATTGATTTGCGCAATTGTTAGTAAATGGACTGCACTTATATAGCACTTTTCAAGTAAAGCGACCACTCAAAGCACTTTTACACAACAGACGGCACTCATTTACCCTTTCACACACATTCATACTGGTGGCTGAGGCTACTCTACATGGTGCCACCTGTCAGCATGAGGGAGTCATTCATATACCGATTAACGAAGCATTGGGAGCAATTTGGGGTTCAGTATCTTGCCCAATGGAACTTCAACATGTAGACTGCCATGGTCAGGGATTGAACTCCCTTTTAAGTCATTTTATTTGATGAGTGAGTGTGAGTGAAGGCCTGTATCTCATCTTAACTTGATATGAACCAACTAACTACAGTACATCAACATTAACATGAACCCTAGAAACTTCCAACAAGTCCAACACATATCACCCCATTGGTTGTTTTTTCACATATTCTAACACCACCTAATGGAGTGTTTTCTAAATTTGTGCCCCCGCAGGTCACAGGAGGCAACACATCCTCATACCTAAAGGTAATGTTTGTGGTGGTTACTGATGTTCCAATGAAGCCTCATGAACCAATTTCTTTATTCTTTTTAGCCCGTAAGATGGTGCTATTGGTTTAAAGAAAAATACATATGTAATGCTATTGGAGTGTGTTTTTAGCCCTTTGTTGAACAGAGAGCCATCTAGTGAGTTCAGAAAATAAACAAATGGTTTATAAGGGTTCAATGGCACATCACTAGTGGTTAATGTTGCGAAATGGCAGATTGATTAGATTGGTTTGGGTTAAAGTAAAGATGCTTGTTATGTAACTTAAGCTATGTAGATTAGTATGTGCCAAGTTATTTATGTGACATAGAATGTAATGTAAGTTACATACATAACTTAACATATAAGTTAATATAAAGGTTAACTTTTAGTTTCACATGAGACATGAACAGCAGTCTGCTAATTCCTGAGTTTTTGACGTAACTTAGCTTACGATTGTAAGTATATGACGTAGAATGTGACATACTGAGGTTACTAGCAAACTGCTTGTACAAAACAAAAAAATTGTTAAACTTAAGTTAAAAAAAAGTCAACAGTGACTTTGACCTAATTCACTAGTTCTGTTTGTGTGACTTATGTATCAGCCCAAACCACATCAATAGACAAAAACATTGTCAAGCTAATAAGTCACCTGAACTTCTACTTTGCTCCTGTCATAAAGCTACGCTGGCCACTAGAGGTCCCCCACCACAATAACATAAATATGAGTCACAGTAAAACTGCTTGCAAAAATAATCTTTGGGGTTGTTTTCTGGGGAAAGACAGTGATGTAACTTCAGTCATCATTTAAAACATCAAGACAATCATCAGACACACATCAAATTATGTACATTTCATTTTGCACTGATGATTGTGTGTGACTGAGATGGTCACATCACTGAATGTGGAATATTGGCTCTGGAAAGAAGTTGCTGCTATATATTGGCCAGTTGTCCATTAATGCTCATAGATAACCTTCATTATTGACTGTCAATGGTCACATGTCCTTTATCTCCTGCCAGTCAGTAGGAATTCAGCAGAGTGTGTGTGTGATAGCACTCCACACAAGAACACTACAGCTTTGTTACATTATCATGTTTGTCATTCTTAGAACACAAATCAAACCAATTTGGTATGACTGGCAGCATGAAGTGATATGAATGCCATCAGTGCTTGTTTAAATGTTATTGGATGTAAATATTTGGTGTAGGGCCAGTGTGAGGCGGCTGAGGGGACTAGCTAATGAAAAGTGTATGTGTGTGTGTTTGTGTGTGTGTGTGTGTGTGTTAGCCAGCTACTTTAGCCCTTGTGTTTATACAGTTTAGTGTGACCTTCTGTCTGTGTTGGGACATAAAATCCCAACACTGCAGAAATAAAAACAAATGTGTATTGCTCCAGTGATGTGAGAGATTATTTTTAGATTCATGGCTTTGTAAAAACATTAATTCATTTTTAATTTTTCAACATTTTCAATTGTAGTCCCCGAAGGTGTAGCGGTACACTTGCTGTGTGTGTGTAGGATCATAAGGGGCGGGCGCAGGTTCCCTCCACTGTTTCTGACTCCAGTGTTTGCCAAATATGGATTGTGCTAAAGGTCTCCATTAACATAAGGCTCCCAGTGAAAGTCCTCTGCTCTCCCCCAGCATGCCAACTGGCTGTTTGTGCTCTCTGATTGAGGAAGTGTCAGACACAGCACTGCTATTTGCACAGAGTGCTGCTTCACTACAACACAAAGAGTTATTGTAGTCAGCATGTGGACAAAGCAGAACTTTGAGTCAGTATCTTTCCTGGTTCTAGCAGTGGGTATATAGTGGTAATGTTGATTAGTTACAACTGGCAGTCTACCTCCCCATGGCCTCTCTGCTGGACTACATACCCTGTTATATATGTTGATGTATTCTATTATATATCACACTATATTTATATTAGGACAGTCAATTGATTAAATATTGTATTGCATGATTGACAACATGGAAGTGGACAAATATGCCTCCTTTAAGCAAATGTATGTAGATTATTATTGGAAATCTATTAACAACACAGTAGTTAGAGGGCTACTCACATATTCATAGAACTTGAGTTATGTACAGTAACTTTTATTTCCCAATGCTAGTCAGAATTTCGTTCTGTCACCCTGAAGTAAATGTTATTGTTGTCTGTCCGAACTTCTCTGTTACTTGTGCTCTTCTGTTTTTGTTGTTGAGTTTCTTTAAGATGATTATAGCTAGCTACTGGTGTGCCAAAGAAGCCTCGTGAACCTTTTTTTTTTAGCACACTAGATGGCGCTCTTGATTTAAGGAAAAAGGTTTGAGCAGTAGTTATTGATATGCCTTTAACCCTTTGTTGAACAGAGAGTGCCATCTAGTGGGCTCAGAAAATAAATAAAGTGGTTAATGAGATTTCATTGGCACATCACTAGTGTTTGGGGTAATGAGAATTTCAACGCTAGCCACGTTATTAGCCAGCAAATGGTATTTATGTCTACACATGTTCTTGTAACATGTCTATGTTCCCTCAGACAAATTATAAAACAAAGGATTTTACCTCTCCTATGTCTTTATGCATTTTCACAGATGAAAAAAAAAAGTAATAGTATTATTTTTATTATTTTTTTAATATTATATTATTATCAATATATCAAATACTAAAATTGCTCAATCCTCCTTTCCAACATTGCTGCTATCCATGAAGGCTATGATAGCTGGAAACTGTGGAGGGAAATTTCTATTCAGAACTTCTGGTACGACTTGCACCAAAGTAGTGGCAAGAATCAGTGGCGTTGTCCTAACCTATACAATAAATATATTTAATCCTGATTTTTGTATCTTTATTGTGTTATAGTATATCACAACACACCCTCACACCTAAATCACCGAATAGGTTGTTTTACAGTTACTCTTAAAAATAACATATATTACGATCCAAATGAAAAACCATGCATCAGACAGAGCTACTTAGTGATGTTTATGCAACAAAACTACTTGGTTAGGTTCAGGGGAAGGCATTGTGATGTCATAACATTAATGTAGCATAATGTAAGCATGTAAAATGGTTCTACTGGGTGAAATTCCTGTCTTTGTTTGACCCATACATCATGACCTCTGCAGACTTTTTCGCCCTATAAACTATCTTCTTACTTCCTCCTTTGGTCCTGCCATAATTACTACAACCACAAGAGGGCTCCAATAAGCTGCTCGCAGAGACAACCTATACACTTTATACTTCATCTTATATCCTGTATATCAGAATACCATATTATACAATAATATCATAATTATGATATAGTATTTGTATTTAAGTATTGTATATCTTGCACATTTTCCTGCTCTTATCCTTGTATTTATTTATCTATTTTTGTTTTTCTTACACATTGTGGGACTGTTGGAAATGATATTTCAATCTCTGTGTGTCTTACTCATAATAGGAAAATTGACATTAAGACTTTGACATTGACTTAATGTTACAGATTTATATTGCAGTACATCTGTTTATTAATACAGACACACACCAAGTCCTGTTATTTGATCATAATATCAGCCTAGTGTACAGTGTTCACATCCAATTGCTGACTCTGCTGCTATTAATCACATACTGTCACTTTAACTACACCATGTCACTGTACCTTGCAATTACTGTCTTCTCATGTACTTGTATAGTTTTCTGCATGTTAGTTTATATTGTTACTTAGTTTTATATACCTCAATGACTTATGTCTTTTATTTTCTCTTTTTATATGTACCATCTGTCTGTGCGATGCTACAACAACCATATCTCCCCTCTGGTGATCAAAAAAAGGCTCATCTTTGTCATGAGGACCTTCTAGTTTTGTGGTTCTTTTGCCTGGCCTGCCTCTCCAGCTGTGCCTCAAGCTGTGGCTCACTGCCATGTACACTTTTCTGACTTCCCAGACCTCCCTGCACCATCCCAGTGACTCTTTTTAACCTTACATCCTCTTGCACATATACATCTGTTCTCACTTCCTGCATCAGCGCAGTTTATAAATGGCTGCTTTCCAAACACTCCTTGTCAGTTCATTTTGCTTTTTATGTTGTCTTCAAGCTTTCATTACAGGAACCTGAACTTTAACTCGGGCCTGTTTCGGACCTGCAGTTCTCTGCCCTACACTTTTTGGATTTACATTTCTGCTTGGACGGCCTTTGTGGTTTCAAATTTTGCCTCCTCAGGAGTCCATAAACTCCTCTCCCATTTTATTCTATTGCAAGTCAGTCCTGAAGTTGATCAATCTGCGTTGTTGTCTGCATTTAGGTCTTATCTCTGTTACCCTGTCCACTCCCGCTGTGGCAAATCTTATCAACACTTTAGTTTAGATTGAAACATCAAGAAAGTAGTGGATCGAATGTCATGAAATTCAGTTCAGACAAATTTTTTCCTCTAAGGATTAAGCTTTTATTTGGCACCATCCATTGACACCATTTTATATCTTTGCTGATGGGTGAACCCAACACTTGCCTGCTAACTACCTCCTATACATGAACATAAATCATAGTGTGCACAACACAATCTAACACCATGGATGGCTGAGTTGTTGCAATTGCACACCCACAGAGAACGCAATATGATTGTATGGCTCTAACATCGTTATACCCCTATATACAAGATGTGGAGGCAGTTGATACAGATAATTACGATGAAACTATAGACCTACCTTTTGACTCAAAAAGTTTAGAGAGAGTGGATCAACATGCTTTGCAACATGGGCTGTTCTCCACATGCTTTGCTCTGTGGAGTTTGCAAGTGCACATGGACGCTGCCCTTCTCTGTGGATCATCATCAGGTATATATACTATATATCCAGCTGGTCAATTACAACAAGTTCTCCAACCACATGACCACTTGGGAGATCAACACATATAATATCACATCATTTTCAACAGGGACACTCTTAATACTTTGTGAAACCCATCATGAAAACCCCATCTGCCTCAGCTGTACATGGCGTTAAATTTTTACACGTCATTGAATGTTAGTATGCTAACACATTAAAGAAATTGCTTTCTTGCAAGGAGTTAGATAAGCAGATTGATACTCCAGAGAGTGTCAAAGTGCCCTTTTGCAAGACACTGAACCCTTCACTGAGCAGGTTGGCACCTGGCATGGCAGCCTCTGCCATCAGTGTCTGAATTTGTGTGGATCAGTTAATTTTTGCATATGGTGCAAAGCCATTTGAGTGGTTGGTAGACTAGAAAATGTGCATCCATTTACTATATCTTTAAAGTAAATATGGCATCCCTGCTAGGTTTACTGACAACCAGGAAAGACAAATAAAAGAAAGAAAGACGTTTCCCTTTACTTCACATCTTTATACTGAGCTGTAGCTGCTGAATATAGCTTCACTCAGTACATTGTTTGAACTGATGTCAACACAAGGAAATGTGTGTCAAGATGTTGCTGGTGTGATGGCTAACATGATAGATCTATGTGTGTTGCCTTTGACATACATCATACACCCTCACCACCACCACCACCACAACACTGTCTGCACCTGCTGCACAGCATTGCCAAGAGCAGCAGAAACTTCAGTCTTCTGTCAGTGTCTACACAGGATGTGTTTACAGTACTGAGAGTAGGTCACCTGTGAAATAGCAGTGTTCAGAGCCAAACACACAAGTACTATAGTTTTGTTTTGTAATGGAAGAAAATACACTTGAACCCTAAAAAGACTTCTTCTGGTTGTGAGTACGAGTGTAAAGCTATTACACCTGTGTGACAGCTGTGTTATTTAAATCAGAAGAATATCTGTTGGCTGAAACTCCTCCTGTGTAGACAAGCCTTAACTGCAAACATGGCCGTGATTCAATCATAGTGATTACGAACCAGATTTAGTGAGGACAACTGGAAGTTAGACACTAAAAATTTGATGACGTGGTAAACATCAGGCTGTTTGCTTTTAGCCTCTTGTTTGAGAGCAGTCGCAGTAAATGTTATCGGCTGAGCAAACAGTTGTTGACACAGAGCAGTTATTGTAAAGCTGGTGGTGAAGACTGAAAAGCTGTAATAATAACCGTTGTGATCTGTATGTGTAGCTTGCTGGGATAATTCTGTGTATTAATTATTGTTCACAAATCTCATGAAAAAAAACAATCATGTTTCAGTCCTCCTCTCCATTCTTGTCCCAGCTACCTTCTCTGTCCCAACTATCATGTCTTTGGTTCTCAGCCTATAAATCCATGTGTTTGTGCTGAGGGCATCTTAAAAAACACCTAACAGTTTGTTTTTGAAAAAGACTTGGTAATTACCATAAAGAGCTGGTCACTGCCGTTTTTTTTTATCAAATGTTACTCAAACAACAGGAAACAATGCATTAATAGGGCACTATTTTTTGGGGGGTGGAATAATCCACATACGGTGCAGTGATTCAATATTTGGGGCAGACTGGTGAATTTGGGACTGAGTTAAAAATTACAGCGTGTGTGTGTTCATGGTAATGAAGAAACATGTCAACCATTGCAACAGTGTGGCATGTGTATTGAGTAGTCTGTGGACAACAATGGAGCTCTCTGACACTGAGGAATAACCATGCAAACATGAGCATGAAGATTTGCATAAGAAAAGCCTGATGGAAACACCAACAAAAGTTCTGACATAGAAAACATTTAACTCACATGACTGATCAGCTGTTTCCACTCTGTCGGTCAAGACAAACTGACATGAAATAACAATTATAAGTTGCCCAATTGGATCCAGTTACTGAAGACTTCTCTCCATTTTCTCTTGTGGGTGGCCAAAGTTGTCCAATTAGCAAAGTCTTTTTTGTTTTCTCTGTTGCGCAGTCTCTACTTCTTCTGTTGTTACCTCCGCCAAGGAGGTTATGTTTTCCCCGGAGTCTGTCTGTCTGTCTGTCTGTTTGTTAATTGGTTAGTTAGCAAAATAACTTGAGAATTTATGGACGGATTTAGACGAAATTTTCAGGAAATGTCCGCAATGATACCAGGAATAAGTGACTAAATTTGGGGTGATCCGTAGACGCAATCACTGGATACCACACTGACGAACTCGCTACCTGATGCGGATACAAATATTACAAATACATATATTCTTGTCTCATTGCTTGAAGCATGAAGTGTTTTTAAGTCAAAAGTCTTTATCCAAGTGGTTTTTGATTGCACAATGGAGAATGTCAGGGGACATCGTATGAGAATCACCAATGTCCATGCTGTAAGAAGATTATGCTGAAGGTCAAACACAGAACTACCAACCAGGAAATACCAATATTACCATTTTCAGTCATAGCTGAGAAGGTGTGGCACGTAATGACATATTCTGACATTGTTTGAACATCTAGGAACAACATCCGTCTTATGGCCAGAATGTCCAAGACATAAGCACAACTTTAGTTTTTGTGACCATCATTTAACAATATCTGTGTTCCTGTTTGCCTGGAATATATAATAGGATTGCGCTAGTAATAAAAGGGAACACGCTAACAGAGTATGATGACGTGTTCTGCTGGATATACAAAGGTCACTTTTGTCACTTTGTCATTTGCAAGGGTGGCTTTTGCAAGGAAATCCCTGAAAACCAAGTGTAAACATAACACAGCTGGGAAATACAATAGGAAGCTGAAAAATGAGCTGTGAATTAAATATAATAAAAAAGGCTTTTGTTGGCCAACTGAGTATTTGGTAAAACTCAGTGCAGTTTTGTTGCTATAAAGTATATCAATGCAAAGAGATGAATGATGAATGAAACATTTATTTGGAGTAGTTCTGTTAAATAACAGGTTTTTTCACACTATTCCTTTGTTGTTTTGTATATATTAAATATAAATATATATGTATAGTATGGTGTTTATTTCAGAGAAAGCAAGCGTTAGCTGCTGGTCATAATGCTTCACAAACACTGGCTCCTTCATAAGCTGTAGCAATCGCTGCCTTTAAATGAAATTCATAACTACAATATGGGTAGTCGTGTACTCGCGTTCAAGTCAGGAGGATGTCATTGCAAGGTGACGGCAACATGGACATAAAAACAGACTCATTCTTCTCTTGTGTTCACTTCTTTACAAGAAATGTTGACTTTGTATTTCAATGCCATGCGGAACAAGAAATGACATGACAAAGGCAACAAAAATTAGCCTTTGCACATAAACATCCGTGGCCTTTGTCATTTTCTGAAAACATCAGCTTAAACTTCACAACCTGTGACCTAGCTTTCAGATTTCCACAAGGTTGTGAATAGAAAAGGAGGCTGAGGTTCATATGTACATGGCCACATTTGAAGGGACCAATCCAATCATACTCAATGAGTGTTGGTATAGACTCCTCAACCTCCTCCACATGCTATATTTTTCTTGATTCAAAACTCAACAAGTCAAATGTAATTTCCAAATTTAAAAAGAAAAGAAATGAGCAGACCTCTGAGTCACTTGAGAGATTGTGTCAGTTGGCCAAAAAGCTGACAACACAGCCAAATATGTATAGTTAATTTACTTTTTATATTGTTTGCCAGTACATCTTATGTTCATATAGCACACATTTTACAAAAACTTCTGCACAACAGTTTGCATGATATCTTATAAAATATGACTGTTAAAATGACAACTCTGGTGTTTTAAACATGTGATAGTCACTATATTAAACATGCCCTTGATGTTGATTTAGTTTAGGCACTAGAACTGCATGGTTAAGGTTATAAAAAAAGGTTATGGTTTGGGTGTGAAAAACTATTCCCTTACAAATCTAGATGATGTTATTAGGTGACGTGAAATGTAAAACTTGCATCATGGCTTCAAATTACAAAAGATTTTTGATCAGTCTCCTGAGACAAAGTCTTGTGATTGTGTTACCAATCTACCTTGACATTATCGAGAGGTTGCACTAAACTCCAAATGTCAGTATGGGTCAAAATAAATAGTGACATCCAAATGAAGCTTAATGATAAATTACTTGTATCTGTTGACCCCACTGGGAGTTTTAAGGAAACGCAATTCATCACGTTTTCAACCATTTGTTGAACAGAGAGCGCCACCCAGTGAGATCAGAAAATAAAGAAAATAGTTCATAAAGCTTAATTTGGCCATCACTAGTAATAAGCTACACCTCCTGGCTCACAATTACTTGGGTTATCTGCAAATCTGCTTTACTTTTCATAGATGAACAGTGAATAAACCTGGACAGTCCCATGGGAGTGAACAGAGGACAGGAGAGATGTGAAAGAACTGTAAATGACAGCTCCCTGCTGATGATTAAAGCAGCAGCCCTGTACAACACTGATGAATTATGTTCAGCAGCCACCCTTCTGTAGAAACCTCCCCCTCCATTTCTTGTGTAAACCTCCTCCCGCTTCCTTGTTCATCTTCTTTTCCAGAGCATAGGGAGGATGTCCAGGGTTACACCTAAACTGCTTCAGTAACCAGCTTTAATCAACGACTCAGCCATTCCTTTTATAGATTTAGCCTCTCAGTGTGCTACACAGCACTTTCTCTCCGTCTCTCTTTCTCCCTGTTTTTCCATTTCTGCCTTCCTATAGGAGCGGATGGTTCAAATTAAGCGTGAACCCAGTGAGTGCTTGAGAAAAGGGGGCACAGCTGGGCGTATTTAATTAAGATTACAGACATGTTGCCTGTACCGCTTTGTATTACTCTTTCTTCCACACATTACAGGTTCAGTGAGCATGACATGACTTATGGCCGTGGTGTTTGGGCCGTGGGGTGAGTTTTAATTAACCCTGAGAGGATAGGCGAGACTGATACTTCCTGCTTCACTCTGCATGTTGGCCAAGCAGAGCGGGCCCCTGAGGGCCAGTCAGGGGAGCCTCTTTGGATCCCAGCTGCTTCTCTTTTAGCACAGCCGTGATGACCGGAGCTTCACAGGTAACTACGGAGGTACTGATGCAGGCGTGACTGACACAACCAAGCAATGTGGAGCGGCCAAAGCCTGGAACTTCAGCAAAAAGCTGATTCAGGGACAGCTCCACTTTCCGGATTGGAATGGAAGGACATTGCTTCAGACTATTGTAATACCAACTGCCATCACAGTAAATACACAAATTAACACAAACACAATTACATTAAATATATTGTCAAAAACTGGCAGATAAATTGGTATTTATTATTCACTGGTTGAAGAGGGGGCTTGAACCTGTGGAAATCTATGACCATTTCCTTCGTCTTTGAGGTGTTCAGGAGGAGATGGTTCTTGTGACTCCATTTACATGTGTATGTTGTACCTAAACTAATTAATACTCTTCAGTGCAACAGAAAAACATTAAACATATCAACAATAAATGTATTTTCCCACTTGTGTGATAAAAGCACTCCACACATTTTCCCTATAAACCGATTTACATGGTGCATGCATTAAGTGGTTACAGGTTGAAGTATTTACCATATACATGAATTGGCACATAACAGCAGACCATTGGAATCAGTTTGACAATAAATTAATAAAGATCAGAAAGTAATTTCACTTGCATAACCTTAAAACTGATTATTTGTGCTCAACAAATCTTCGTGGGCTAAATAACGATGTGCAGGCTATAGTGCTGCATATTCCTTTTCTTCGGGGGTGCATTAGCACTTCGAAACTTCAATAATTTGTGTACTTTGTGCGAAAGCCGCCTTTGTTTTTCTGTGTGAAGACATCTTGTTTACCTACCAGAAATAGGATGGCATTGAATGCATCTCTTCATTTTCTGTTTAAAGAACAGTTTAAACTGTTCTGCTCTCTGTCCATGGTGCTGAAATATGCTGCTTTATTTAGTCCCACATTACATGCAAACACCATGGAATTGGTCATAATAATAACGGTACTGTGAATGTGCGACAGCTATATGTTTCTTTAAACACTTTTAAAAAGCTCCTTGACGTCCGGTCACATTACCATAACTTGGCCTTTGCTGAAATAACGCCCTGCTGCTAGCTCACTGCTGCTCTGACTTGTACACAGTCTCACATACACAGCAGTTTATAGGTCACAGCAAATACGTAAAAATAACACCAAACAAGCTTTTGGGCTGGTCATTAACTCAAAATGACCATAAAACTTTTATTGGTCTATGAATTTCTTGAAACAACTTGATTAAATTAACATCAATAAATGTGAAATATAGTGTGGAATTTAGTGAATATATTGACACACAAATAAACAAGACAAGTATAAAATAAACACTAGAAAAAAATCCAAATAACCTTGGTAAATTCATGTTTGGTTTCAGTTAAAATATTTCATTTTAAATGTATTTGGTCAGCCAGCTCCTGTGGTTGTATTATATGATTTTAGAATATGTAAAGTATTGATATTTGGAGTCTACACCCTGACCTTGCGACTCTCCACAAAGAAACACAAGCTCAGCACAGCAGTGAGTGAGGAGTGATGATAATACCTCTCCCCTCCAGGGAAACAATAGCTGTGTCCCAAATCCATATGACACAAAGAAGGTATCTGAGTATGTAGTGCATCACGCTGGAGA
>CAFUXE010000216.1:187537-201288 GCA_903364295.1 Serranus cabrilla
GCCATGTTAAAATGCCAGGCTGTCCTGCATCGTGTTACAAGACAGACGAGAGCTCATTGACAGCAGACTGCTGCTTAATATGAGCAAGAGGGGCAAAGTTGAATGAGGAATGTTGTGACAAAGTAGTATGTCCCAGTTGTATGTGTACTCAGTCCAGTTAAATCCAAACTTTGCATCTGATAGCCACACACAAGGCACCCGTGAGCCCCTGTATGAGACATATAGCACATTCCATCCAACTCCACCCTATCTGAGACAACATTAGACACTTAAGAGTCCCTTAAAGGGACACTGTGTAATGTTTTTTAAGTATTGTATTACCTCAAATCAACATCTTCATTCATAAATAGTTCCCCATCGGTGTAAAATAACCTATGCCAAAAGTCTGACAATACGTCCTGGGCAGAGAATCACTTCTCTGTTTTTACATAGCGCTCCCAGGTCCATGGAGGCTGCCATGTCCTTCCGGTCTATAAAAAAACTATAAACTGCAGAGAGGGACAAAAAGCACGACCATACGCGTTTTCACTTAGTCACGGAGAAGGGATAACAGCGCGAGAAGCAGCGAGACGTTCTTGTTACTTTCCCAGCAAGTTTGAGAACCTGCAGTGCATTTTTGGTCATAATGTTCTTACGCCGAAAGAACACTCGACAAAGTGCTATATGTTGTCGATAGCCTGTTGAATCTCGACCCATTCCGCCTACCGTAGTTCCAAAGAGGCTACATCGCTAGAGAGCGAATGCAATATCAAATTTGAACACTAGATGGGAGAAGAAATTAGACCGTGCATGTTTAAGGATGGGTGGGAGAGAAGATGGATGCATCAAACAAACTTTAGACTCCCAGAGAGTGTTGTTATTTGGAGTCAGCCTGTATAACTACATTTGGTAGTTATGTGTGGAAGTAGTTGTTTTTAAGCCTAACCCTGGTCTTTCCTTGATCCGTAATCAAGTGTTTTATCGCCTAAAGTCAACTATTTCCTGCCAACATGGAAAAGTATTTGGAAAAGCCACGATTCATGTATCTACTGGAAACTGACACACCTTTCCAGATACGTTCAAAACTGATGCGATATGGTACGATATCACACAAAGTAGGCCGTGACAAAGTATCTCAGAGGATGCATTAGCATACTGCCTGCATTAGTATGTGCTTTGTAACGGCAGCTGCAGTATGTACAAAAAGTAAAAAATAAAAATATGGAATGCAGCATTAATGTGCTATTAATAGACACTATTTTCCCACAATGCAATGGACAAAGGAATGGGAGGAGCTGCTCATAGCTGGGAAAAATGAACACATTTTGGATGGTGATAAAACAGCATTTTATTGTTTAAAAGTGTTTTTTAATGTATTCATTATCTGGCATATGGAATGTCAGTCCTCTTTTCTAGTAATAACGCAACCAAACTGATGTCACACACTCACCCAGGGAGTTCTCATCAGGTAAATTATTTGGCGTTCAACTTCATATAAAGTTATACTTCAATGGATTAAAAAGGATAAATAAAATCCTCTGCACTCTGATTCATATCAACACAGGTGCCAGTTGGGTTTTTACATGCGTAGTGATCTGGAAGGACATTCTGGGATTTGCGGGAGCTGTTGAGAGCTACAATAAAGTGAGTCTATCTCCAACATGCTGCTGTTTCATTTGGTTAAGATGCAGGCCATCACTCCTGGCCTCCCTGTGACTCATTCTTCTCACTTGGCTGAGAACAGACCATCAGAGAGGGATTGATCTCCAAGTACCTTTATTTTATTTATTTATTCGTTCCAGCAGCCTGCTAATGCACATTATGTACACTCATCTGAGAGTTGCCTCCAAGAAGTAGCTTTTTAATCTTTCCTCAGGACAAACTAGAATTACTTTGACCCCTCTTTGTCAAGGATGAAGTGTTCTCTCGATCCATTTCTGCGAGCTTCCTGAGGAACCATAGCAACAACAACAAAAAAATGACTTCATCAATCAAAGACATTTACCATCTAAACAGCGTTTGGCAGCAGAAAACAAAGCAGCTCCTCTAAGCTGGCCCCTATTTAGCACAGCACAGCTGCTTGGATGAGGCGGTTTATTTAGAAGAAACATCTAGTCCCTTGGGGGAAAGTAGCCGTAATGGCACTGGTGGTAGTGGGAGGTATTTATATATATATATATATTTATATGCATGCCCCCACATTTCTATGCCTTTAACGATGGGGTTGACAGTGTATTACAATAAATCCTCAACACAGAAAAAAAGGAGGGAGGAAAAATATCTGCAAGCATCAGCATCAGTGTTTGGGCCACAGTGTGATTGATTTCTCTGTCCATTCCCTGTTGGCTCTGCCAGAGAGAAATCATCAGGACAGACAGGCAGCCACTGACACTTCATCCCTGGAGAAAAACACTGCCAGGCATGGACACTGTTTATGCATACACTTGGCAAACAGCACATAGTCCCACTTTAGAAGCAAATGTTGTTACACTGAGGAGTAGTCACAACACAGATCATGTCGGTGATGAAGAAAGAAATCTTCACTGCCAGTATACTTCATCAAAACTACTTGACTTATGGTTGAAAAGCTTCAGGAACTCCCTCCCCCCCCGACCACTTCTCAGACTCTGAATGGGGGGTCTGAGTGCAACCATTTCTGTAACTCTCTGACAGTCTGACATTCACACCTTTTTTTATGCAGACTGGCCAGCTGTGTGGAGGTGAGAAAGGAGTCAGGGTTTGAACTTCTCTCTCCAGCTATTTTTTACACTTCTATTTCTGTCACTTTTCATGTGAACAACAGAGAGCAACACTGTGACTCCAGGAGAGGAAATGTGTGCCGTTATCCCCATATTTTATGATCATCACGTATCCATGATGGCTGGTTTTTCACTCTGCCTTCCAGTGATGTCTGTTCTGGTCTTAAAGGGATGGTTTGGATTTATTGAAGTGGGGTTGTGTGAGGCACTTGCCCATAGTCAGTGTATTTTCTGCAGTAGATGGTGGTTGGGGAAGCAGGCAGACACTGAAGCTGAGCAATGTACTGCTGTGGATGGGGACAGCAGCTAAATGTATTTTACCGACCTAAAGAATCCATATCAGATTAAGTGTATGCTATATTTGTAATAATTTCACTGCTTTACAGGACAGTGAAGCCATTATTCTATGCTCTTGTCAATGCCACCAGACTCTATTGACAAAAAACATTCTACGTGCAAAACACAGGAGTTGCATTTCTACTGCTGATCCCATGTTTAGTTTGTTTGTGTTATTGTGTAACTGTAGTGTTTTTGATGAATCTGATGTAACCCTTTAAAATACCAACTGATGAGTACTATTATCACTAGCTGTATTGAAATGGGCAGACTTTAAACCAGAAGTTGCTATATTTAATATTTATTACAAAACTATTTACAGAACACAGCTATGCAATGAGGATTGTCTGTCATCACAAGTACACAAACACATTTTCCTGATTCTGGGTTACAGGAGCACAGCTTCATTCCCCATCATGTAAACTTAAAGAGAGCTCTCTGACTACAAGGTGAAGCAGTGATAATATTCCAAATATAGCATAAACATAAATTGATAAAACATTTTTTATGAGGTCGTTGTTTTAGGTGACTTAAATATGTGTTGCTCCTGCCCTCATCCTCACTGGAACAATCATGGATGAGATCTTTATACTGGACATGAAGATGGTACCTATTCTATGCAGTAAAAACAGCTTGTCTGCTATACCCATGGTATAAGGTCCAATGAGTATCCACAGCAGTGTTTCTCATGTTAACAGTTTTACAGAACTTAATGATGTTGTCTCTTGGGAAAATGATTTATTTTGGTGCAAAACCATGGGTGGCCACTGGGAAAAAATGGCTGCAAGACTGAGTGTGTGTGCCAATCCAGTTCTTATTATACATCCATTGGTACATTGCTTAGCTGTGGTGTCCTTCTGCCTGCTTATTCAACTACTTCTTCAATTACTTCCTCTACTGTAAGTGATGCACTGACTATGTATAAGTACATACAAATCCACTTCCATAAATGTGTGAGAGTGATTCTCTTCATTCTCCCCTTGAACCCCTTAGTGTCCCACACTATTTCTGTGATGCCACCTGAATCTTTTTACCCCTACACAAAGATAAATATACTTCTCTGATACATTCTTTGGATCTCAGACTATGACAATAATACCCAGATTTAGAAGTACATAAACCTTTTTTCAGTGACCCAAATGACTGCAGAAGTTTTAGTCCACAGCACAAACACCATGCCGTGATTTTCTAAGAAACAATGCAATCTTCAACGGAAGCACAGAATCATTTTCTGCTGTGCAGTTCCACAACAAACCCCAAATAGAGTGGAAGAGCACAGCTCAGTAACACAGAACAATTTGTTTCATACAGACCCACATAAGCCCCGAGCTTCCTGTTTTCACAGCTGAATAGAGTGGCATGGCAAGCCGTAATGTGTCACAGCCAGCCATGTCATTCAAGAACAAAAAAACACGAGTAATGAAAGCCAAAATGACAGCAAAGCAGCAACTCTCTCCTGGAGCCAAAAGGGAAAATGACACCAGGGCTGTGGCCCGCGTGCTGTGACACATGTTGTGTCACTGGCTGTGAAATTACTTCATCCCTCTGTTTTGCCTGAGGAGGACAGGCGACCCGAGTGGAGAACTGGACTCCTTTGAAGGCTGAGAGCTGTGATTTAGTGCTGAACTTTAAAAGCACTGCTGCTTTCCTAGGCACTGGGCATTGGTGGTAATAAGGAGGATATGAGGGAGCATTGGAGTAAGGATATGGGGGAGCAAAGGGCACTGTCTGGGCACTGGCCCCTCCGTGCTCCCTGTTATTTGAGACAGTGGGAATGCTGTGAAATAGCCTATCTCATTACAGCTAAGCCCGTCTGGAACAGGTATGCTCCCAATGGACACTAGAGATAAAAGGCTGTCTCTATGATACCTCCACTGTCTCACTGAGCTGAAGAACCAGTGGAATTCACTTCTATTCACTTAGAGTTTACATGTATGGAACATAAGTACACACTTTATGGATAGAATGTGGCACAAACATTTTATGCATTTTGTTTCTGATGTACATTCAAGCTTCTGTCCAGGGTCGTTACTGTTCACTGACTGCTTAAATGAACAAAACATTGAATTTTTGTTTCTCTGTATTCTCAAAAGGACAATATTCATGCAGAGTAGTTCACATTCAGCCAACCAAGTTGACAGCAAGAGAAGATCAGGGTTTGCCCTTGTCATCAGACTATAACAGGGATGATTCAAGTTCACGTCCATACAAAAGGACTGCGAGCCGGATTCAAACCCATAACCCATGCTAACCACCACACTAACATGTAACCCTAAGCTACTGTACAATAATGAATTCAATATCCTGTTCCTCCCATCCACACTCAGGTTGTGGGGGGCTGGTGCCACTCCCAACACATTGGGTGAAAGGTGGGGTACATCCTGGACAGGTCTGAAACTATCGCAGGACAGACACAAAGAGACACAAAACCATGCACATTCTCATTCACTCCTACGTGAACATTCAACAATTAAATTTAAGCTGCATGTCTTTGGACTGTCGGAGGAAACTGGAGAGAGAATCCACGCTGACACAATGAGAACATGCAAACTCCACAAAGAAGAGCCGCAAGCTGGATTCAAACCTGTGACCCTCTTGCTGTGAGGCAAAAGTGCCAGCCACTTCTCCACTGTGTAGCCCTAAGCTGTTGACTAGTGAAATGATTCCAAAACGAAATGGACTGACTGGAGTCACTTGTGCCATTTGGCTTGTCACCATTAAAATATGATTTTATGAAGTTTTTCCAACAGTTTTTTTCCATTGAAAGGTTTGGCTTAATGATACTTAGATACAGGTTATATCAAAGTGTTTTGTAGTGTTTAAAAGCAGTTTTCTCTTGAGCATGCATCCCTCCCTCAGCCTTGTGAAGTATTGACTATGTGGTTTGTGTGTGAGGCACATATTCCAAATGTGTTGTATACATGACCAACAAAATGCCCCTAAACCCAGATCAGCATAGCCCACATGTCTCAATGATGCTATATGTCTTAATGTCACAATGGTCTGATGGATGTAAGATCAAGATTATCAGTACACCAGCCTACAGTCTGTATCCTGCTGCTTACTAGGTGAATCTTCAGTAATATTTAGCATAAAGTGTGTCACAATCACTATCACATATGCTGATGAGACCCCAGGGCCCAAGGATGAGGATGTCTCATCAGTCCCATCGGCTGGATTCGTCACTGCTCAGATGGGATGCAGTTTTTATAGCTGATGATGGCAAACATCATCTGTGTATCTCAGTTATCTCTGTGTCGTTGCTGTGTCTACAGCTTGTTCCAATTTGAATTTGCTTGTGAAGATTTAAACTATTTTTCTTCACATCAAAATTGCTTATTAATGCACACTCAGAAGCTGCACGATACTTTGGTACCTCTGCCAAAGAGGTTATCATTGGCTTTGGTTTATTTGTCTGTTTTTCATTTGCCAGCAGGATTTCAAAAGAAATACTAACGTGATTTTCATGGAACTTTGAAGAAGGAAGTAGCCTGGGCCAAGGACGAGCTCATTATATTTTGGAGTGGATCCAACTCATGAGGAGGATACACGAATCTTTTTACCTTTATTTAACTCAGATTCTGAAGGCTTTGGCAGAAGTGGCTCAGTAGCTTTCTAGTTTTATTATGAATCTTGGATGTGTTGGTTTAACAATGATCTAACCTCTGGGAGTGAGAATCAATATTTATGTTGTTCTGGTGTAGCCAGCAGATATCTGCTGCATGTGTCATTGTTTACAGTCCAATTAACAATTTGAGATGGGAGAAAAGAGTTGGAATCTGGATGACCAGACTCTTTCACAAGTAGTCTAAGCTAATCAACAGACGATCATGTGCCTTGTTTGCTCCCTACTGGGATTGTTTACCTGCAGTGAGCCAAAGCCTACTCTAACATAATAGGTAGCATTAGTACTAGAATTGACCAGACTACAAATGGAAACCAAAATGCGTCCAATACCAAAATACGGTCCTGTTGCCTTCAGATTCTACACTCAGTCTGTTTCGAGTGATCAGCCGTTACTTGTAGTGGCTGCACATTAATTAATTATGAATTTAAGTAGTTAGAAGTAGTGAGGAAGTCTTTTGTTAGTTGTGAAATACATGAATAAATAACAGCTTTAGGGCTCCAAACATTTGATTGACTACTGGAAAGTTCCTGCTAAGTTGCCTTTTATGTGTCTCTACAATCATATCAAATCTCAAGCTCCAGACAGACTGCAGAGAGTATAAATACTTTTCACACAGCTCATAGCAAAGGTGATCCATACAGCAGCAAATACACTGCACATGAGCTGCAAAAAGTTTGACAGCTAAAGCCAAAGTTGTTTCATCACAGCGACTGCACTTTGAGTACCACATCCTCCTACTCTCCACTCACCCTGACACCTAGTCTACATTTACTCATGACACACTGCAGTTGGCTATAGGTTCTGGGTGACTGGCTCAGAGACTGGTAGCCACTTTGTTTGTAAAGATAGCTGCAGAGAGTCTCAAGTGTCAGGGAGAGAGAGAGAGGGGGGGGCAAGGAAAAAGAGAGTGTCAGCATAAAACAGAGGCTTTTTTGGCCAAGGAATCTTGATGAATTGTGTTTGGCTGTTTAATAGTGGAAAGGCCCTGCTTCTGAAACCCACAGCAGGCCGAGAGGAAAGCCCAGGGGCCTGGCCAGCTTTAGTATGCATCCTTACAGTCCAAATGTCACAAACACTATACCACTGCTTGATGCTCAACTACAGTAAATGACTGCTATGCTGTGAAATCAAATGCTGCACAGTAAATGCTAGAGCTCTACTGTATGCTGACTGGAATAAAGGAACAGCTGAATGACTTTGAACAGACTTTCAGATTGATTTTTTTTCCATATAGCTTGTGGGGCTTAACAATGGGCATTTCAATCAGTTTAGTGGGTCCATTTTTTATCCATCCGTCCAGTATTTTGGCCCAAAGCAAGATTACTGAGGCCAGATTGTCACAACACTGGATAGGATATTTATGGTGATCCCTGGCCCTGACCTTTCAGATAACATCTATCAAAATGTACCCTTGACCAAAACTTAAGTCCATGCTGTCAAACATACCTCGTCACTTTCTTTTTGAGAGCCGAATCAGAGGATGAATATCACTGTGTCAAGTACATAGCCAAGGTGAAGATGTGGTTATTTTAGCATAATCACTGGAAGCAGATCAGCAGTATTAAGGTTAATTGTAACAATTCTAGGTCCAGCATCCAAATACTAAAGGATGCTCATTCAGCAGGGACAACACTGCTGTCAACCTCACAGCAGAAAAGTGGGAGCTGTCTGCTTGAGCTAAGAGATATTCTAACCAGCCAACAAACATATCCTCAGCTGTATTATGTCTCCACGGAGCTGTTGTAAAACTTCAGAGAATTTATGGCTCAATTGAAATGTGCACTGCTTCACTGATACTTGGTATTCTCATATGAACTTATAATTTGAACATTTACTTGCAGAAGTCCAAGTTTGTGATGTAAACGATGTGGGGGATGATTCATCAATTTTGTTAATTTATCACACATGCTTTTTATTAGGTGGACTGAACCACAGATTGTATACAAAAAATTGAAAGAAGTGAACGTAGCTACATGGCTGTCGACATATTGTTTTTTTTTTTGGAGACGGAAGTGATTCGAATTAGACAAGAGGGTGAAGCTGGGGAGGTGCGAGGGGTGGATTTTACCATGAAACTGAGGATCACCGCAGTAGCGACTTGTCAATCACAAGGAAGTTATGTCCTTAAGCATACACTTCATTTTATTTTACATAGGACCATAATTTAAAAATCTCATGGTGTATTGAAGAAGACTGAAAGCAGAAACCCATTACAAAAATATTTACTGAGGTAAAAAATCAAATGACAAACAGGATCACTTTCTCATTGACTTTCATACAGTCAGACTTAGTTTTCAACCAGTGGTGTCACCCCCTGCTGGCTATTAGAAAGAACACAGGTTGAAGGGCACTTCCACATTGGCTTCACTTTTTAGAATCAGACTTTGCTGGATATAACAAATGGATGAACTTTTGACAACGTTCAAAATAAAATGTCAAATGTGGAACTTTCTGGCAGTGGGAGACCATAGTAAGCAGTGTAATGGTATATCTAGTGATGTACCAATGAAGCCTCATGAACCATTTTCTTTCTCAAGGAGTTGAAAGCACACACAATTGCTATTACTTGAGCCTCAGTCTTGAAACCAAACACTCAAAAAAAAGTTTTATTAGGTTTCATTGAAGCATCACATGTTATGTTTAGGTAAACCATGGTCAGATTTCCCCCATTCGCGGTGCACTGATAGCACGATTGCTAAACCATGCATCCATTGTTCTTAGACTGGGTCCTGAGTAGCACTTTAGGTTGGATTCTAACCCAAAGCCCTTTGCTTTATGTCGTCATAAAATCTGTATTATACCCACCAAATTGGTAACATTTGACAATTGCACCTTACAGCTATAGAACTTTTTGTTGTTGTGTATGTCAGACTTCCACCGAATGCATGACAGTTATCTCATGGAGTTACGGAAATGGAGAAGAATTGGTTGCCCGAAAAAAAATCATAAAGATTTAATATTAAGCTGAGTATTTGTACCACATACTAAAAACATACTAAAAAGAAAGTAACTTGAAGTAGGAAAAAAAGAGCTACAGAATCACATCAAGGGTTCTACTGGAGAGATAAGATGTTTTTCCCCAAAATAATATTGTACAATTTGAGATCACAACCATGCACATGTAACCAAAGTGAAAACAAAAGGATTCCAACACCACGATGCTTAAACTTTAAAATGAAAATTCATACAGTAACTAGTTGAAGCTCCCACCATGGTCTAAATAATACAGTTCAAATGACATGCTACTTCTCAACATGTTATTATAGGTAATATAATACTTTAGCAAGTCAATTTTTAGGTGTACATGCTATTTAGCAAAGGCGAAACCATGGCACATTGCAGTGCCTTTTACCATAGTGTAATCACAGCACACAGTGGTGTTGGCCCAGGCACCTGCAGTGTTAATGTCTTTCACAGTGGAGCCTGGCTGCCTCCTGATCCCTCTGCTGTCATTTCCATCATTTCTCCTATCAGACTCTCTACTTAGCCCATCTTCTCCAGTTGAAAGTCCCTGAGGTGAAGTACACAATCATTTCCACGGTACTTCTCCCTCCATCCTGTGTCATTACTCTTTGTACGGCCCTCCCTCTCTCTGCTGCCAGTCCTCACAGGTAATACTGAGCTGACAGCTTTCATTCCTGCTCCAACAAAGATCACAGGAGACAGAGAGGGGGCTGAAGCTCAACCATCACAGTCATCTCCCCTTTGACTGGCCGTCAACTCGTCATGCCACGACTGCAGCTGCAGACAGAGGAACCAGACTAATGTCAATGCTCACACATCAACTCCATTCAGGCCTGGGACAATTGGGACGTCTCGCTCTCGTCTGTGGAGAGGCCGGCTGGGGATTGTGCGGGGAGCACCATGGCTGAGGATCACAGCTTAATGGCGCAAAATACTTAAAATTTCAAATATGTTTTTGTAGCTCAGCTACAGCATGGATTGAATTATCTGCCAGTATTTTTCCAGTTCAGGAAGTGTCATGTTTTGATAATTAAGCTTTTATCTCACATTCAAGCAGGTGATGCTTTGTCCTTTTTTAGAGGGTTCCATCTCTGTGATCTGAGTGAAGACCATCTCACATGCGTGAAAATGTCAAGTATGAAGATAAGATCAAGTTTTACAGGTTGTCATTTAGATATATTAACACTTAAATGAACATATTCATTTGATAGTTGCAAGAGAACATTATCTGCTCCAATCAATCAAGAATCACTTCCACTGCTTCCATGTGCTCTGTGGGATGGATGCCTCTCTTGCTAATGATTGGTTTGGACAAACAAACAAAACAACAATAAATGATCCTTTATCAGTCCTGTAGCAGGCACATCTACAAAAAGAACAACTAACCACTGAATGATCGACTACCTTATATCTTACCTACTACTGCAGCCTATTAAAAGTACTTTTATAGAAATGTTCTTGTCCATGGGTTTGTGTCCTTGTGTAGGTCATTTAGAGCCACCTGTATTCTGTTTAAGTAGCAGTTAGAACGTACTTGTAGCTGCTTTAGATGTAACATTATAATGGAACAACAAGTGATTGCATATGGAGAGAAACTGTAACCCTTATTACTGTTTAAAGATGGAACAAAACCCTGCTGATATATTTAACATTCAAGGACTATCTACTGAGTTTCCTGGAATAGACAATACAAAGAAACAACCTTAATAACCACATGTTTCCTTTCCCTCTCATTAATCTGAAAAATTAATTATTATTATTAGTATTAGGATAGTTATAGTTAAAGTGCATATTGTGTAAAATAAATCTAGACAGAGCATAAGAAGAAATCTCCTTCAAAATGAACAACAGAGAGCTCCCAACTCTCTGATACTGTCTGTACTATAAAGCATCCTTGGCAAACATGAACTCAGTAAATTGTTCCATCTTTTCAAACGGCAGAAACATAAATTAGAGCTGAAAACAATTATTTCTTAGTCATAAGGGACAAATTAAATGACAAAGTCATAAAAAATTTGGAGGGTTGCATACACAGGTAGCAGACCCCCTCTGAGGTCTATGGATGTAACAATTAGGAGGAGGAAGCTTAAGTTGCCTGGAGAAAGGAAATGCACTGACGGTAAATCATTTTAGAAAAACTCAACATTTCTTGCAAAGAATATTGAGTTCCTTCTTGACCTTGGGAGCAGCATGTGTGAAAAAATTAATCTTAACGCAGAGCCCACTTTGTGACAAGCAGTTAAAACGTTCCAAAAAGTTACGGTCTTCATCAGTTTGTTCAGATTTTAGGTGTTAAATCAAGAACACCATCTTTCTCCAACCTGACTTAGAGCTCCGAGTTGCTTTAACATAAGACTAATTTAAAGCACATTTTTGTGATGACACTGATAAGCTGCAAGATGATTAAACGCCCGGTGTAAGTACACCTTTTAGTTGAGATTATTTGTCGAGATTAATGTTCCGAAGGTCAGAATTTAGTAATTCAGGGACCTGCTCTGACCTGCTGACAGACAGAGAGAAACAAAAGACACATAAAGCACTGGCAAAAGGGAATTTGTTGTTCATTCCCGTCCCCTGTCCCGAGGTAGAACACACAGCCATGTCTCAGAGTCTCATCGAGCGAACAAATCGAACGAAAACAAACCCTTCAACTGAGCCTACACCACTTCCCTCTTATTCCTTTAAACCTCTAAATCCTTCAATAATAAAAACAGAGCTGCGGGGCACATGTCGTCCTCACAGCCCTGCTTTGCTCTGAGCCTCTCCCAAACATCACAATTCCTGAAGTGAATCTCTGCTTTGTACAGAAGACAGCCTCATTTTCAGTCCAGCTCTCTCTCCAAAACTTGAAAGTAATTTAGTCCCGGGGAGTTTTTGAAACATTTATGTGGGCTGGGCCATGCATATTTCATCAGAGGGCGGCAAAGTTTAAAGTAGGACACACCTACTGAACTGCACGCACGCTGAGACTTGCTGCTCCATTGTTCTCAGACTTTATACCATACAGTGGGAAAATACTTTGAGTGACTCAAACCTCAGATATCATTCCCGTCATTGCTGTCACCACTATCAGAGAGCAAGGTGTACTATTTGCAGGCAGCAGCAGTGACACTAGATAGCATATATTAGCAATATTGTGCAATCATTTTGGCTTTTTATGTAAAGCTCCTGTCATATCTGAATAAAGCCATAAAGAAGTATAATGTGACAGACGCCTACATCTGAAAAACAAATATAGATGTATGTTATTTTAAGAAACAGATGAAGCCAGCAATATTACATCAAATTAAAACACGTCTGACACCTCTTCCCCAGGAACTCTACCCCTCAGTCATCACGCCTTCATCAGGGTGGTGCCTGATTCCTTACATGCACCTTGATCCGTCATGTGATCTACATATCACCATACATACTATGTATATACAATTCAATTCAGTCTTATATATACAGTCCAAACTAGATGGCTTTTCAGTGTTTAACAGCGTACCCTCTGAGACCCTCTGACCTTTGCATCAGATAAGGGAAACCCCCTCAGAAAGAAAAAGCTTTCATGGTGATCAGAATGGAACCAACCTCAGGGAGAGCAATAGAGGAGGGATCCTCCTCCTGGATGTGTAAAAGATGTCGTTTTACAGCATGGGCCAACATAATAAAATGACAAAAACTTAACAATTATTATTATTATTTTTAACATTTTCCTTACTTTACACAAACACTGTCAGAAAAATAACCATAAATGTAAGATTAACATTATTTTTTTTATTTTATTTTTTTTTCGCATTTTTCAGCTTTATAAGACAGAGATAATGTAAGACATGTGACGCAGCCTAAGTGGTATGTGCTTTACCAGTTTGCCACCGGGACGCCCCCCTAAAAAACAGTGTTTAACATTAAAATCAATTTTCACATTACTTCGTAATTAATGCACCTTTTTCATCACAAACCTAGAACCTCCAGGGAGTTCAGGCAGCTGCGGCTCAGCAAAGATAACAGTGATGCTCCCCTCAAGTGTGGTCCTGAAAAACGCCTCCTTTTAGTGGTTCATAGGAAAAAAACGTCTGCATTTCTTCACAGAAATTTGTAAA
>CAFUXE010000216.1:211417-231363 GCA_903364295.1 Serranus cabrilla
AGAGGTGAAAAAAAAGCAGCATTGAGACAGGTCTCCGAATTTTTGTATGAGCGATAGATCAGGCAGGAAAGGAGAGACAGATGCTCCCAAAATAACAAACCGAGCCAAGTCATGGCGTAGGAGAAGAGGTGAACATGTGGACAGTGCGTATTGGTTGTGAATGCATTCATTACATGATTTGGTTTTCAGTCCTACCTTTAGATGCTTCAGATTCTTTGAATTTCATACTCACATGCTGTATAGGTGGAGGGATGGCTGTCCCATGCAGAAGGAGGCTCCAAGGTTGAATCACAGGCTAAAATAAGGGAAAATGACTGTTAGCTGCTATTGCTAGCTAAGGCTCCAGGCCTCATGACATGCTAGGGGATCCTAATGCACACCCTGGTTAGCAAGGGGCTAGGCCAGGGGTCGGGAACCTATAGCTCGCGAGCCAGGTGTGGCTCTTTTGATGATTGCATCTGGTTCGCAGATTTCGGCTTTTCAGATAAAACATAAAATATTATCACTTGTTTTAATCCATTTATCGATTTTCCACTGCTCATGTCCTGTTCAGGGCTGCAGGTGGCTGCAGCGGCAATTGTCCATTATTTTAATTGGATGATAATAGCCTACGTTGGCCGTTGCTAGGTAAACAGGTAAACGCCCCCATGTGAATCAGTCTGCTCGGTCATTAGCTCAAAGCTAACCCTTCGACGAAGATGATGGCGAAAAGAAAAAAAGATGATGAGTATCGTACATTTCAGGACAAATGGACCGAAGAATTCGCCTTTGTGGAGCGAGCAGGTTCTGCGGTGTGCCTAATTTGCAATGACAAAATTGCAGCGATGAAACGGTCGAATGTAAAGCGGCACTTCGACACACGCCATGCTACCTTTGCATCAAAATACCCTGCGGGAGACAGCAGGAAGAAAGCGTGCCAAGAGCTACTGAGCAGGGTGCAAGCTAGCCAGCAGCAACTCCGCGTATGGACCTGGCAAGGTGACTATAATTCCGCTAGTTTTGCTGGATCTTTAGCAATAGTGAGGAACGGAAAACCATTCACAGATGGCGAGTATGCTAAAACGTTCATGCTGGATGTAGCCAATGAACTTTTTGATGATCTTCCGAACAAAGACAAGATAATCAAACGGATACAAGACATGCCTCTGTCGGCAAGAACTGTTCATGATCGTACCATCATGATGGCAAACCAAAGTGGAGGAAACGCAAGTGAAGGACATAAATGCAGCGCCGTTCTTTTCCCTGGCTTTGGATGAGTCAACAGACGTAAGTCATTTGTCGCAGTTCAGTGTGATTGCAAGATATGCTGCTGGTGACACACTGTGCAAAGAAAGTCTTGCTGTTCTGCCAATAAAAGGGTCCACAAGAGGTGAAGATTTATTCAAGTCTTTCATGGAGTTCGATCATGAAAAAAATCTGCCTATGGATAAACTTATCTCAGTGTGTACTGATGGTGCTCCGTGTATGGTGGGGAATAACAAAGGATTTGTGGCGATTCTCCGTGAACATGAAAATAGACCCATCCTAAGTTTCCATTGCATTCTACACCAGGAAGCACTTTGTACTCAGATGTGTGACAGGCAGCTCGTCGAAGTGATGTCGCTGGTCATTCGTGTAATCAACTTTATTGTTGCTCGAGCCTTAAATGATTGCCAGTTTAAAGCACTGCTGGATGAAGTTGGAAATAACTATCACGGTTTGCTTTTGCACAGCAATGTGCGTTGGTTGTCAAGAGGGAAGGTGCTCAGCCGTTTTGCGGCTTGCCTGAACGAAATCCGGACTTTCCTTGAAATGAAAGGCATCGAGCATCCTGAGCTAGCAGAAACTGAGTGGCTCCTCAAGTTTTACCATCTCGTGGATATGACTGAACATCTGAACCAGCTCAACGTGAAAATGCAAGGCACTGGAAATACAGTGTTATCCCTTCAACACGCCGTGTTTGCTTTTGAAAACAAGCTGGAGCTCTTTATCATGGATCTTGAAACAGGTCGTTTACTACATTTTGAAAAACTGAGACTATTTAAAGATGCATGCACAGCAAGTGAGCCCACTCAAAACTTTGGTCTCCACCAGCTAGCTGGCTTCACATCCAGTCTCCTACAGTCGTTCAAAGCACGCTTTGGAGAATTTCGTGAGCACACGTCTTTTTAAGTTCATCACCCATCCAAACGAGTGTTCACTGAACACAGCCGACCTGAGTTACATTCCTGATGTCTCCCTAAGAGATTTTGAAGCAGAAGTGGCTGACCTGAAGGCCTCAGACATGTGGGTGAATAAGTTCAAGTCACTGAATGAAGATTTGGAAAGTATCGCACGACAGAAAGCGGAGTTGGCGAGCAAGCACATGTGGACAGAAATGAAAAAACTTCAACCCGAAGACCAGCTGATTATCAAAACTTGGAACGCGCTTCCTGTCACATACGGCACACTGAAGCGTGTGAGTATTGCTGTATTGACCATGTTTGGATCTACGTATTCATGTGAGCATTTTCACATCTTAAAAACATCAAGTCCAACCTACGATCACGTCTAACGGATGAAAGCCTCAATGCCTGCATGAAGCTTAACCTCACCAAGTACCAACCAGACTACAAAGCCATCAGCAAATCCATGCAGCACCAGAAGTCGCATTAATGGTGAGTATTATAACAACATTATTTAAAAGAATAAATTCAGAGGCTTATTATACTCACATTTAGTTGAATTCAGTATTAAAATATATTATATGGCTCTCACTGAAATAAATTTCAAAATATTTTGCTTTCATGGCTCTCTGAGTCAAAAAGGTTCCCGACCCCTGGGCTAGGCTAATCACATGCTAAGTGCCTGTTAACCTCCACCAAGTGGCACAGGGAAAAAAATCAGTTTTTAATGATAAATCATGAGTTGGAAACATTAATTAAAAGATAACTTACCCACTTTGGTGATGCAGGAGCATGCACACAAATGCCTGTCAAACAAAAAAAAAACGAGTCATTAGACATCAGAGCATCTTCCAACAATGGCAGTTCAATCAGGCAATGATTGGCAGCACAGGTGGCCTCTCAGAAACAGGTACTTCAGTTGTGGTTTTGGAGGTTTTAATTTTTAGCTCAGATTGGTAGTGGGGATGTAAGGAACTAAAGCCATATTATAAACTTCTATCATAAAGAAACTGACTGTCAGGGTTAGCTGCTATTGCTAGCTCATGCTCCAAAGCCTCATGACACACTAGAGTAGGGGTGCCACCATCCTACATGTTTTAGTTTCCCTCTTCCAACACACCTGATTCAAATGACCAGCTCGTCATCAAGCCCTGCAGCAGCCTGATAACAAGACTGATTAGAATCATATGTGTTGGAGGGAAACATCTAAAACATGCAGGGTGGTGGCACCCCTGCTCTAGCATGTCATGAGGCTTGGAGCATGAGCTAGCAATAGCAGCTAACACTGACAGCTCATGAGCTAGAAGTAGCACCAACAACTTATATATTATAAAATTTCTGTTCTGCCCAAAATGCAAATATAATCCTGCAGAAGTTAGACACATGAGAGCACTTCTGTTGGAGTTTATTTCTAGTTAACCAGGAGCTAGGCTACTCACATGTTAAATGCTTGTTATACTTCACCAAATTACTTACAGAAACCCACTTTTTGAACATTAAAGAGACAGGAAACAACATGTTCACAAAATTAAAGTATACAATTTAAACTTACAACTGCACAGGATTGAAGGTATTTTGGGCATTACTTTTAAAATAACTGGCAGCAGAGATGGCCATTCCCAGAAACAGGTACCTCAGTCGTGGTTTTGAAGGTTTTAATTTTTTTTATTCAAATCAATAGAGATGATCTATAACTAAAAGTGGATCACTTTATTTACTTTGATGTATAACACCTCTAGGATATCTCCTCATAGCAAAGAGTTATACATAAATAAAGCGTACTACCCATGATCCTTTGCAACCACCGCAGCTTCTTCTATCCAAGCGGCAACTTCCGGGACTGAGCAGTGAGGCCAACCCGGAAGTGTGTTAAGCCTGCATTCTAGCAAAGGTTCCAGCAGGGGGGGCTGATGGCGGTTGCAGAAGAATTTTGGTCCTATCTATTTCAATACAAATTGAGTAAACTTCTCACTTGATTTATTTCCTCAGAGAAAATTCTCGGGACAAGAGTATGGTCTCAATCGCTAGTAAAAAATCTTCTTCAAGATGATATGATGTTAATTGTGTAATTAAGTATGAAATTTAGAAGAAAATAGATGATAAAGAATCGTATGATCTGAGGCGTGGCTACCTTTGATTGACAGGTGACAAACTCTACGAGCCGGCATCAGGAGCAGAGCAACAAGGCTTATTTATCCACAGTTAATCTGAACAGCCGTCAACTTGTTTGTTGTTGTTCGTGGTTTCAGAACTTTGACTCTTTCCACAGTTTCATTTATTAGTGTCTTGTTCAGCTTTCGGTTGGACTAAAAACACTCAAGGGATCGTCCCGTTATTTCCGGTAAGTAACATACATTTACTTTATTTATATATGTAGACATAACCAGGCTATAAATGAGAACACCCTGGATCATTCAACACTATACGTCATCATTATGACATCACATATGGCAGCTGTGGGGAACACTACATAACTGAAAAAGTACGTCTCAAGTGACTTTATATCACTGTGGGAAGTGCTGACTACTTGGGGCTTAAATCATGGGTTTCACAGCCATTCAGTCAAAAACTAAAGTACTTGTGCACTGTAATGTTCACCTGATAATGGCACGAGATGAAAACTAAGAATGAGTTTTAGTAATTTACTAACATTGAAGAGGATACATTCTGGTTTGTGCACCTAATAAAAAATAAAAAATAAAAATAAAATTGGTTCAAAACATGAAAATTGGTAATAGCTGCTCCATGCTTGTTCTTTGAATGACAATAAAAGAATACCTGTCATAAAAGAACAAAAGCATGCACTTTATCAATGTGATTTACCATCTAGCTACTACTGTCTACTTCCTTTGTGCATTGTGTAATGCCTCCATTGATGACACATATTTGATTGCAATGGTTCTTGAAGGGAAATGGTTCAGAAACGAGAGATAATTTGGTGCGAAAGGGGTATGAGTGGAAGATGAATGTGGTGGCCTGACTGGCAGACAACATTGTCATCCCCACAACTAACCAACCACAAACTAATCATTCAATCATCCATTCATCCGGCCATCATCTGTTGCTGCTTACCCTTTCAGGATCCCAGCTGGTGTTCAACAAGAAGCAGGGTACACCCTTGGCAGGTTGCCAGACAATCATCAGAGACAGACAACCATTAGATCCTCACATTCACACCTACAGGCAATTGGATATCAGTTAACCTAACAACTGGATGTAATTGACCTCTAGTAGTAGGCTGAAGAAACCCACACTAACACAAGAAGAATATGCAAACTCCAGATGGGCTGAAGCCTGCAAGCAGGTTCTAACCCAGAGCCTTTTTGGTGTGACAGAGCTAACTAGTTAGCAACTACCCCACTGTGCTGCATCCCTATAATTACCATGACTAAAACAGACAATAAACAAGACAAGAGGAAAAAAATAGCAATATTAAAATTACAATATAAACAAATCAAAGAAACAGTTCAGCTACATATATACACAAGCATAAGTGATTAAAATCATTGGCACTGGAAGCCACCACACGTGCTACAAATGCATGTGTGTGACCACCAGCGTATTGATTTTAAATTGATTTGAATGACTAATTATTGTTTTATTGACAACTCCAAAGAAGTAAACATGTATTAACAAATATTAACAAATGTAAAGGCTAAAGTATGCAAGTTTTAAGCTTACTGTAAATATTACACCCAGACAATCCACATTATCTTCTTAATATTTGTGTCGCCTGGTCAGTGCAGCCTTCTGTTAGATACCAGCTTGCCAAATTCAACAGTGGCCCCTGATGTGTCCATCTCCCTCACCCAGAGGAGCCACAACTCCCCAGGCCCTTATTCTCCTCCACAGCCCAGGGGCCTGGCTATTCTCCTGGACACCTCTGAAGCCAACAGGTGGCTAACACCTGCAGAGACAGCTGGCTATTTGTCTAGCCATCTGCATGACCGCTTTATCCACACAGACAGTCCACAAACAGGGCTGGACTGCTGCGGCCCAGAGCCTGATCCCACTGGACTTCTTGGTGCTTGCTGAAGGTCAATGGGAGGATACAGGGCATACGCCCATTGTAGGACGATACCACAGGCTCTGCAACTCTTAGCTTATTAGTAACTCTAAAATGGATATTGTTGTATTGGTTGTCATCACTTGCAGAAAACATATCATTAAACTGTGTTTCTACCTTTCAGGTATTAACTTTCACCAATCAGTCAGTTACAGAGAATGGACCAAACTGTCACAGTGATTGGTGGTCACACACATGCCCCTTCAATAAAAAATCAAACTTGGCATAATATTACAGAGGGTGGCACCGTGGTGCAATAGCACTGTCGCCTCACTGCAAGAGGGCTACAGGTTCAAACCAGGCTTGTGGTTCTTCTGCTTGGAGTTTACATGTTCTCCCAGTTTCAACGTGGGTTCTTCTCAATAAATCAGTCAATTTCCTTAAAGATTGTTCACGGTTGCAGAGAATACTTCATTGTGAAAATCAGACTTAAAGGAAGTGATGGCCAAATGAAGCATCATGAAGCTAACCAATTTTCTTTATTTTTCTTTAAACAAAGAACACCATTTGGTGGCAAATTCCATTTACTTGTATTTAACATTTGTTAATTGTCATTTGAGGGAAATTTCCATAGTCAAAAGTGGATAGTTTTCTCTATCAAGACTGTTTACACTTGCAGCCTATTAGAGAGACATTTACTGTAATTGAAAGGAAATCATATAGAATCATTTACACTGATTAAGATGGAAAATCTGTAATTTGGAAATAAAAACTTACAGATCAGCCACAGATGGTACTGGAGGATTGTTTAAATGGGAACGAAAAAGAAAAAATTTGGTAATGTGGTCCAGAAAGTATTGACATTCTTGGCATGGTTGTCCGTCCCTTTCACCATCTGTCACTGGGTATCCCAATCTTGTGTAAAAAAAAACAACATGTATTTACGGAATATCTTTTAAGTCAATTAAAATGTAAATTCTGTAATATCTTAAAAGGGCAGTTTTCTTTGGGAAACAGCTGAAAAAATCGGGCTTAACAGTTTCTGTCAGTTGTGTGGGTGTTGTAGAATCCTGTGTTGGTTATTCGCCTCATATTTCAAAGCAAATATATGTAAATATTCAAATTTGATCTATATTTCTCCCAGTTTCAAATGGTTTGCATAAACTCTCGTCCTGCTGTAGTAAAACACTGCCAGCAAAAGTGGAGAGCACAGAAAAACACAAGTCAAGAGAAGGCTGGACTCTTCTTGGCGTTCTTCCTGTAAATCCCAGCCTGAGGCCACCTCCTCCCACACCTCTCTTCTCCATCCAGCCAGCCCTCCCCCAAACCCCCACCTCCAGCCCCCATCTTCTTCCATCTCCTCTCATCTTCTCTCCTCCTCACTTTCTCCAAATAAGTGTTTCTCAACCCTGTGCTGGCAAGGCCTGTCAGTCAGCAGGGTTTTAGGACTTCACACAGCAGTATTTCTAACTGTTTACTGTTTACACTCACTTTTTTCCCCTGGCTGGTCATGTTGTGTCTGAAGAGCTGGAATTACATACCGTTGACATTAAAGTGTTCATTTGTCGTTTGACTATCCATATCCAAACACTTTTTAATAATCAATCAATCAGTCAATCCATCAGGAGTAAACTGTCAATCTGTTACTTGGTTTATTTCCCTGGATGATCAACAATGGTTTAATTTGCTAAAGACGCTCGCATAGCTCATGAACTTGGTTTGTATGTATTTTTCAAACATCCCAGTCCACACACGAAAAACTACATCAGGCATCTTAATAAGTGCCCCCAAACAACATTTGTTTACTCTCAAGTAGTGATGGGCGAATAAAGCTGCTAAAGATAGCACTCTTGTTCAACAAAACATTGAAGGCCCATTGAATTGGAAAACCATTCCTCAAACTTTTTTTCCCTTCAAACCAAGAGCCTCAACAAGTGGGGTGAACAAATACAGCTAAAGGTTCAAGAAGCTTCATTTGGATATCAGTATTTTCAACTCAAAGCACTGTAATTATTATTCCAGAGCACAGGAGGGGGTCAGGTGACATTGTCATAGAGCGATAAAGTCCAAGCAGGTTGGACAGGTTAACATTGATTTTTTCATATAAGTATGACCATGATTGTTCCTTAACCATAAAGAACTGTTATTATTACAGCCAAAGTTGAACTAGGAAGTGAGCCTAAAAAATTGTGATGGATGGATGTTTCGTCTCACAGTTTGTACAGTTGACCTATCCTAATGGGCAATCACTAAGAGCCATCAAATAAATAAGATTTTTGTAATAAAATAACATATAATTTTAATGTTGTCAAAAGTGTTAGCTGATAACATGTGTTCATTGGCTCCAGTACATCCCTGATAAATCCAGCGAAGAGACGCAGTCAGTGCAGGTGCTGTGGTGTTTGGCTGGACTGTAAACTGCTCTATATCGCGTCCTTGTTTTTCAGCTCAGAGCCGGAGGCCTCCCTCTCTGTTTGGTCATCTCAGCCTCCATCTCCCAGTCCTGGCTCTCCCTGCCATCCCATCTCCCAGTCTTGGCTGCTGTGTCCTGTATTAGTCTCCACCGTCTGTCCTGCACCACAGGACTCTAACTGCCCATTGGCACTGCTGCAGCTACTACAGCCAAGCTAGCCATGCATTTCCCAAAGAGCCGTAACACTGGAGCCAAAACGGATAGATTCCTGGGCGGACAGCTAAATGACTGTGCATTCATCAGTGGAATTAATGGTTGAATTCAAAATGTACCCCTCCCACTCCCTCCCTTCTGCTTTAATTTGATTTGCAAAGGTCAAATGCTAAAAATGAGAGGTGAGGAAGAGATGCAATAACAGATGTGAAGCCTGTCTTCTCAGCTGGCAAAGAGCTGCTTCATTTGGACTGAATTCTAATGTTAATCAGAGCTGAATTCTAAATGATTGTCGCTCTGTTTTGGTGTAAACATGATCATTTTAAGGACAAGGGAAAGAACAGATTCACTATCAGTTCTAATAATTCACACTTCATCCCACTTGTTTGCTAATCCATCATTTCTACATTATAACTCTCCATGGCCCAGAATATGTACGAATTGCATGACATACTGCATGGAGCCATGTCTGGTGTTTCTCCAGTTGGATCGAATTGGTGTAATGTGCAAATTAATTCCTAGCCTGTAATTCTGTAGCCACAAAAATGGCAAGAGAAGAACAGCGAGTCGCTGGTATGTGTTGCAGCGGATAAAGAAGTATTCAGACCATAAGGATTATTGTCAGGTATGGATGGATTTTAAATTTGACCTTTAATGACCTTCATAATATATTATGAAGGAAAATGATCCGACCCCTGAATTAAAACCGTGACACTGATCGGAACTGTGATCTGTTGCACCCGTAGTTCTTCTCCTAACCTTAGCCAAGTGGTTTCATTGCCTAAACTTAATTGGTTCTTTGAACACTTGATTCTTGGTTATTTAAAGGTCTTTACTTATTGTTGATATATGGGTCTTTTTATGCCATTTTTCGGTAAATTTAAATTCCTGCTCTGTAACACTACGAATAGTCAAGCGTTAATGTTCAAGCAGTAACCCTGTGCTGCTAAGATGTTCTGATAGGGGTTAAGTAAAGGAGAGGAGTGGCAGCCACATTGGACCAGAGAGATCAAAGCCATGTTAAAAAACGAATCCTGTGTGGCTACAGGATTGGATTCAGGCAGCGGTCAAATTCATTGCCGTGTGTTACTGCAGCTAGAAATTATCAATAATAATTCATTCATTCATTCATTATCCATCACCAATTTTCTTAACTAGGGCTGCTGGGGGGCTGAAACCAATCTCAGCTGACACATAGAGACAGAATACCATTCATGCTCCTATTCACACCTACAGGCAATTTGAAGTCACCAATTAATGCAATCAACCTAACACCCGTGTCTGTGGACTGTGGGAGGAAGCCAGAGAAAACCCACACTGACACAGGGAGAACTCCACACATAATAGCTCCAAGCCCTTCTTGCTGTGAGGTGACAGTGCTAACCGCTGCAGCGATGTGCTTTCCAATGATAAATGATCTTGAATCATTGGACTGAATCTTAATGTTACCATGAGCCTTATCATAGCATTTTTTCACATGTACATGCACAATGTTTGAACTTTAACAGTATGTATAAACTTATAAATGAATGTACCTGACACTGTTTTTGTACAATATTTTAATATAAAAATATGTGGTATGGATATGACATTGAATATTATTATCCTTATCATTATGACCACAGATTGGAATTCAACATTGCTCAAGGTCATTGACCTCTCCAATTAGAAATGCCTCCACAAATTAAACCTAAATGTGCTCATTCACTTTTCTTCTTGAGAAATGAGAAAAAGGTTATAAATCTCACATCTGTGTGTTAAGTTAGAGGTGCAGTCTGGATGTGGATAGCCTAGCTTAGCATAAAGACAAATACCAGTCGTAGGTATAAGCATATGAACTTCAGATGGAGCTAGTGATGAGCCAATGAAGCCTCATTCTTAATTTTTGAGCCCACTAGATGGCGCTAAGTGTTTAACAAAGGGTTTAAGGAAACTCAATTGCTGTTGCTTTAACCTTTTTCTTTAAAACAAGCGCCATTTAGTAAGCTCAAAAAATAAAGAAAATGGTTTATGAGGCTTCCTTGGCACCACTAGTAAACCACTAGTATCAGCAAGACTCAAAGCTTCAAAGTAAAAGTCTTTTTGTTTTAACAGTCCAAAGGTATCCACGAACACTGGGCAAAAGGCTGTATGGAAATATATGGTAGCAAGCGCTGAAAAACACTCAAGGAAAACTGAAGGACTAAATTACACACAAGGTCAAAACAACAATGGCATTGCTTGAGGAAATGGCTGGAATGCATACCAAACAGCAAAAGGCCAAGTGGAAGTGAAACAGAAGGATACAACAGACTAAATATACAAGGGCTGAATCTTGATCGCCACACACATGCAGACATTTTTTTAAACTTGACCTCACTTTATAAAAATGACATGTTGTGACCTCTAGGATAATCACAGCCTCTCGAAACTTTACAAGCACAAACTACAGACGTAGAGCTTTCAGAAAATGTATGGTTTCCTTAGGTATATTTACAGCAGGGGAGTTTCTCAGCAGAATACACACATACAATTAAATTAATTAAAAACATCCAAAATTGCCATTGAATACCCCTCTGCCCCTTATGACTTCAGTGTTAAACCGTCTTGTATTGTCTGTTTATCGTTGTTTAATGTTGATATAATATTCTAAACCAATTACCCAAACCGGATACAAAGAGCACACACCCACCGCATGGACATTAACCCAAAACACAAAACTCATCCTAAGCCTTAGCAAAAGCTCCCAATTTGAACCGAATGTGAACATCCGTGTGGCCGATCTTAGATTAAAACTATCGCATTAATATTAAATAGAGAATAAAACTGTATGTAATGATGCAGCCTACAGGAAGTCATCGTTTTAATGTTTGATGTTCAGTAAAGTTCACCTTCTGTTCGGGTGTTTCTGACCAGTTTTTTATTAAGTTACAGTGTGATTATATCATTATGCAACTTCATGTCACCCCTCAGGCTGTGATTATAGAGGGTTTTTTGGACGTGATGTGTTTGGGATTTACAACAGCTCATTTGTATTATCAACATCATGTGACAGGCTGCTTGTGTCGTTTAGGCATTTACTATCTTGCCTTCTTGGGCTACTCAACAAGGAAGGCAGGTAAGTAATTTCAGATAAACTCTAAATTGTATCCAGTAATATAATCTAATTCATTAATTGAAGCAATTGCAACAATGATTATTGATATCCTTTCCCTTTATAGTAGATTCTAAAATCCATATTTCATAGGGTTAATGATCATGGTAATGATTTCTATCTGTTAGATTTGCAGTTTTCTGGTCTGTAATTTATGCCTGGAGGCAACAGCTCATAATCTTTAAGAAGATGATTAGATTTAATCATGAGAAAATGCTAAAACTTTTAAATTATCTTTTTTCCCTCATGACTAAATGGCAGACTGCAGCCAGGCCGGCAGCTATAATTAAATTTTGGGATCGACCACAGCAACTTTAAAGAAATGCTGTCATCTGTGCAGAGGACAGGAGACTAGCTCTCCCAAATGGATTTGTAAGAAAGAAAAGTATTTGTAAACACATGAATTAAAAAAACCCAAACTGAAATCATATGAATGGCTTGGCAGGAATGTTTACGTGCCTGCTTATATTTTGAAACCTGTTCCCCAGGTAAAAATCAATATTCATATGCAACTGCTCTCCGTTAGTGATTTTCTGTACACTCTCCAACATGAATTAGCACTACAGCTAGCTGGGATGAATACTAGTGAACTGGACCAATAGATCTAATAGATTATTTTCATTCCTCCCCAATTAAAGGTGGTGTACGAACAGCACTAATGATGCACTAATGATGCATTAATGGGGTAACTTACACTCACTGGGATGTACAGGCTGATAACAACACACTCCCATTGGGGTCAGGCAGTGTGATCAGCATTGAATTACACTCTTCCTCCAGCATGGGTCAGGCGGAGTTATAACCACTGCCAGGCTGGCAGGAACCACCGTAGGAGCACTGCTGTCCCACATGCCTGGCCCTGCTAGTGTGCAGGGAAGATTAGCTAGCTAGTGAGACATAAAGATGTGGTGGGGCAAACAGTTTCAGAGGGACTCACATGCACATGAGGAGTTTCTGCAACATTGCATTCAGCAAACAACCCTATACTGTGCCGCCCAGGTGCATGATTTTTAGATAGCTTGTTTGCATTCTGGGAGCAAAAGTGAAGTGGCATGTCACAACAGTGTCTGTGTCCAGTATCTGACCCAATCCACACCACCAGACCCACAACAATGTGTTAACTAAGCACCTGAACCTGACCAGACCTGCAAAAAACCTCACAGTAAAGATGCGGAATATGACATTCAGGACATTAACAAATACTTGCTATGTAAAAATATAGTGGAGTAGTGGTGTCCAGAGCAGAGGATGTTGTCTTTCTGTATGTTGTAATCCAAGATTCTCTGTTCTTTGTTTCAAGCCCATTTCACACAGCCTGTTCATGGTGGTAATAGTGTATTTAGTCCACCTCTCTGTCTGTATATAAGGTTGCAGCTGACATCTTTATAAAAATGGAAAAGCCAGCAAAGCACAGTGTAGTAATGGGCAGGTTGACACACAGGCAGAGTAAGTTATCAAATAACACATGTGCAAAAGTCCACCTTCCATAGCACAGAGAGAAGTGCCTGCTCAGCCTCTATCTAAGTGAGTGACATAAAGTTAGCAGTTTGCAGGTCTAGTCAGGTTCAGGTGTTTGGTTAACACATATTTTTGTGGGTCTGGTGGTGTGGATTGGGCCAGACACTGGACACAGATTCTGTTGTGACATAACTCTTCTCTTTTGCTACCAGAATGCCAAGAAAGAACATGTTCATGGGTGACACAGTGGGGTAGTTTGCTGAATGCAATGTTACAAAAAATCATTGTGTGCATTTGAATCCCTCCTGAAACTGTTTGCCCCACTGCATGTTTAAGTTTCACCAGCTAGGCAATCTTCCCAGGACCAGGCGTGCAAGAGAGCAGTGCTCATACAATGGTTACTGCTGACCTGGTTTCTGTGACAACCCCATCCTTTCTCCATTGGGTCAAGATGTCAACACTGTTAGGGTGGCAGCATGCCGGTACTAGCCTAGACACCCCTTTGAGTGTAAGTAACCCACATTAAATCGTGAAACTGGCATGTGACATGGTGTGGTAATAAACTGGATAGTATTATTATGTTATGACTTATTGATAATGTTGACACTGGAAGCATCTTTAGCAGGGCTGCTAGCTGCTGCCATTTCAACTTGCATCAGTCGAGATCCATGCAAAGCCAATCACGGCTCAGATTCTGATTATCAATCAAACTCTGGTGAGTAAGCACCTTTGTTAGGGAGGAATGAAAGTACATGGGTCAATTATAAATTTGTAAACGTTATGATACACAATAAAAGTAAATAAAAATACTGAAAATGCCAGAAGAGAAGCCACGGAAGTTACGTAAAAATGAAAAAAAAAAGTGATTCAGAAATGTGAGCCATGTAAAATACATAAACAATGTAATTAACTTCATTAACTTCATCTACTTCATTAGAATCAACATCGACATTTGAGTCAATTAAGCCATGTTTTAAAAATGGCAGTTTATAACCTTAGCATTAATCGAGCACAGGATTTGAGAAGATCCTAACTGTTGCATTGGAACGTCAGAGACTGAAAATCAGACAGATCTTCCATCTCATCAATGTTTCTAACATCCATTCCATAAGAAGTGACCCTGAAGAAAAGCCTGAGATTCTCCATGGGTATTTTGATTTGATTCCAGTTAGTTTTACACCAGGATCTCCGTCAGGGTCATTTCTAAGCATTTTACTGCCCGAGGCCAGACTCACTGCGGCCCCTCCTTCTCTCTCAACTTTCCTCTGCTCTTCTGTAACAACTCTGACGGCTTTGATCTGGTTCTCATCAAATAACTTTTAATTTCATGGAACTTCAACTTGCTGTCACATCATCATCATCGAGTTCTGTGGTGTTAAATGTTGAACTGAACTTAAAGGTTCCCTGCGGACTTTTAGACCTCTAGTAGATATGAAGCAGGCGCGATGAGTTACACCGTCGTTTTTTTGTCTTTTATTTTATCTTTATTGCATTTTCACTTGTATTGGACAGATGAAAGTGAAGAGGGTAGAGAAAGAGGTATGAAGTGCAAATGTTGCACAGCTGGGATCAATCTGGGGACGTTTCAGTTACGTGGCATGCACTGTAACCGTACAGATGCAGAGGCAGTACGCCACATGCATATTCCACTGATCAACAGGTGGCATTGACAAAAGATATGTCAAGATTTGACAGCCAAGGCCCTGAAGAGAAACACTGCAAACTAGTAAATATGGATGCAAACAATGCAGGATTTAAGATGTGGAAGGAAATACAGTCAACATGTTTGATAGACCTCAAGGATAAACACAATCTGTTCTGGTGAATAACACTGAATGTAATCTGTTGTCGTCTTCTAGCTAAAGCTGATTCCAAATGTCAATGCTTCCCCGCACAAAGAGATTTGCTGATTTGAAAGGCACATACCTGCAAAGTCTTCCTATACACTTTCTGTTGAATGTCTGGGGACTTTCAGGGAACTGAGGGCAGTCTGGTCACAGTCTTTAATGGACTTTGTTTTGCCTCCGTTGTTTGCATATGCAAACATATATAAATAAATGTGTGTATATGTGTATGTAAAAATATCTTTATATGATATATATGATCAGAACTGAAGGGGTTGGCCTACCGTTGGACAGAATAAGAAATATCCAGGACAGTTATAAGTACCTTGGGATACCACAGGCCAATGGAAACCATGAGGAGGTCGCAAGAAAGTCAACCACAGCCAAATACTTCAAGAGAGTAAGGCAAGTCCTGAAAAGCCAGCTGAATAGTAGGAATAAGGTCCGAGCTTTTAACATGTATGCACTGCCAGTCATCAGATATCCCTGCTGGGATCATAAGCTGGCCAAAGGAGGAGATAGAAGCTACTGATATCAAGACAAGAAAGCTCCTGACCATGCATGGATGGTTTCACCCCAAGTCCAGCACCCTGATATTGCACACTAAGTGGAAAGAGGGGGGCCAAGGACTAGTGAGCATCAGGTCCACAGTCCAGGATGACACTTCGAAAATCCAAGACTACATCAAGAAGATGGTCCCAATAGATGGACTCCTGAGTGAGTGCCTCAGGCAGCTGAATCTGATGAGAGTGATGAGGAAGAGGAGCAGACAACATGGAGTGACAAGCCCCTACATGGCATGTACCACCATCAGAGAGAGGAAGTGGCTGACATCAACAAGACCTATCAATGGCTGGAGAATGCTGGACTGACACACAGCACAGAGGCACTAAGCACAAGGGCTATAGAGGTAAGGGTCTACCAGAGTTGATCAGACCCAAGGTGCAGGCTGTACAAAGATGCCCCTGAGCGGTTCAGCACATAGTAGCAGGGTGTAAGATGCTAGCTGGATCAGCGTACATGGAGAGGCACAACCAAGTGGTTTGGATAGTGTACAGGAACATCTGCACACAGTATGAACTAGAATCTCGATGGGACATACCACCAAAGGTGGTTGTGAATAACAGGGCTAAGGTGCTGTGGGACTTTAGCTTCTAGACTGACAAACATCTGCAGGCTAACCAACCAGACATAGTGGTCTTGGACAAAGTGCAGAAGAAGGCAGTGGTGATGGATGTGTTCAGGAGCGCTGGGAACAGTGACTCCCAAGCTGGTCTAGAAACGTATGAAAATTAGTACATATTATATGACATAATGCCTAATTTGCACATTTAAACATTTCAAAAAATGTGTAATGCAAAAAAAGAAAATTTTCATGTAAGTAACAGACTGGGTAAGCTTCATGGTAATATCTATTAGTTGATTTAATTAAACATTTTTTACCCTGTTCACCTCTTGTCAGTGTGTATAGTGTCCCCCCTGCAGATTTAGAGCAACCAACATGTCCATGAGTGGCAAGAGGAAAACATTCAAAGAGAGAAGAACAAATAAGAGAATCCAAAGCTCGGGAGTCCCTCAGGCCTTGGACCTTGGTTTCCTTATTCTCCCAGAGAAAAGCCTGGTCAAATGGAGCAAATAATAAATTGGATTACTCTTATCAGCGGGCAGTCAATCTGTTGGGCCTGTGTTTGAGCCTGGCTCTTTATGGCCAGTAATGATGATTTAACAGTGAAAGAGCTTTTCATGGTCTCAGCACAATTTATACATGAGCTGCAGCAGGAGGGCCGGAGATGTGGGACAAACACATACTACAGACGCTGAGCTCTCTGAAAAACCACTGCACTCTTATCTCTGCTTCATGTACTTAGAGTGTTGAATACACAGCAAACTAAATAGCTTTCCACTGATACAAGTGTCGATCAAACAAACAGCTTAGAGCAGAGGCTTTCAAACTTCAAGACACAGGAGTGTTGAAAGGGTGATCCTTTTCATTCCTGTCATCACGTCGGGGTCACCAATTGTTGAAGAGAGAGGTAAAATTCGACCAGATAATCTGTTGTCTAAAATCAACCAAGATTTAAGAGCCTCAACAATCCATTACACGTCCACAGCTTCCCGAAAGGTACTTTGATTGGCCTGATCAATTAGTAGTAATGCAAATGACATGTTCTCCCTTTGCAGACAAACAATAATTACCTCAGTCTCACTTCTCTCTTCGCGTGTTGGTTGATGACAGGCAAAGATGACAAGGATGTAAGAATTTCAGGTCTCAGTATGCAAACAGATTTATTGATTACAATGAGTCAAAATGTGCAAAAGAGATCTCTGGGCCTCATGTCAGCTGTCCTTAGCAGAGCATTAAACCTCTGCCTCCCGCAGGCAGTCTGAGAATCGGCCCTGTCTCACAAACCCTGGACCCATTTATAAGGTTAACTCCTTCTCTATCCTGAGAGCGTTGTCTCTTCTTCAGTTGTCCAGGTCTGGTTCCTCTCTAGGTTGACAGGTCTCACAAACCCTCACATGCCATTAAATCATTCATGCATGATTAGCTTACAAGTTTTACGGTTACTTGTTATTTATGAGCCTGAAAGGGAATAGCTGTGACCAAACTCCAGATAAGAGAATGAAAAAGAGCAGAGCACTTAGACAAACAGAGAAGCATTCCTTCAGCCTGGTATTTCCTTATATCTTACAGGCTTATTACAATAAATCCTAACAAGTCTGTGTAGTCTCATGTACACAACTTATCTGGTTCTAAAGTCAACTTACAGGCTGTGCCCTGCATTGACCAACACAAACAGCATCACAGGTTTTCTTCATGAGCAGTAGAGTGGAAAACAACAACGAACTTGTGACATCCGGTTTTACATTCTAGATCCGGTTACTTCACTGTCACAACAGAACATAGTAAAATACAAATTTATAACAACAAATACAAATCCAAGGAATCATAAATACTATGACAATATTATAAGGCTCTGAAAACCTGCAAGAGCCTGAACAATAGGATTACATATAACTTCCTGGTAACATTCTCCAAAGCCTCCACATTATGAGAGCTGTAGGTTACAAACTTTGAGCATGATTATCCCCAAATTAAAGTCGGACAAAGAGCAGGACAAACCAATTACCTTTTGTCATAGTGAAAACCTAAAAACATATGAAAACTATTATTATTTTGGTGGTGTGTATCCTGTGGTAACTTTCTTCCAATGAGTCTTTGTTTCATTCTTCCTTCTTCCTCACTGTGACAGTTCACCAGAGAGTGTTCACATAGCTCTGTCAGCTGCTGTGAGCTTGTAATGTTAGACAGGCCAGACCATGTTATCTGGCTCACTTCCAGTTGCTCTGAAACACTGTGCACTTCCAAGTCAGATTTTGCCATTCTACAACTGCTTTCAAGCAGGGTTGATATCCAGCATTCGGCAGACACAGTTTTAGCCGACATGAGCTGGAGGAAACATAAAAGTAGAGATGAAACCATCAGGAACCAATGAAGCTGCAACATTATTCATACAAACAGTGCTCATTTGTTTGGGGGATTTCATAAAGAAATCAAAATATCTTCATTCAAATGTTTTAATTTTTCAGTAAACCAGGGAATCAAGATTTTTGGACAAAGCAAAAAGAATAACAAAGTTGCTGCGGAGCATTTCAAGACTGCAAGCTTGAACTCAATGATGAAAATAATTAGGACTAGTTTGATCAATCCAATATCTGATGGAAGCTGTAATTCCAAATTCAAGGTCTGTACTCTGTCAAAATAATGATAAACTTTAACTGAAAATGAGCTATGTTATCTATATTCACAGTGAGTCAGGTTTCTGTCTGATTGCAGCAACATAAAAAGAGCAGAAACCTGCAGTGAAATGTGATTTTCTTTAGTATTTTAATGACTTCATTAAGGGGAAATATCACCTTTTGTATTTAAATATGCACACGTCTTACTCCTCTGCCTCAGGACAGTTAAGCTTATGCTTGTAAATGTGAACCAGTCTCCTCTAAAGCTAGAACTAAAGTCTGATTTAATGACGTGACTGGGATGGTAAAAAGGCCCTGCTTCACAATGTCAACAAAGTTGAGGCATTGTGGGGTTTTTATGAACATATTTGGTATGTGCATTGTTTTGGCAGCCAAATTTTTTACATTCAAGTGCACATTAAGTGAATTACAAACCTAAAAAAGGAAGAAAAAAAACAGCACTTGGAACTTGTTAGTCTTCACTCACAACTCATTTCACAATGATTCACAATTCAATCCATAATGAATGCTGCTGTGCTGACTGTGAAGAGTTTGGGGGAAAAAATGTGCCATATATTAAGATATTTGTGTTTCTGATAGTTAAAAACATGGGTTTTTATGTTGTACAACATAAACATGCTGATATCGCTGAGCTGCTCACATAAAGCCCCTTCAATTTTGCATCATAAATAATTGTGAGATTGCTGTAAATATCCAAACAGGAAAAAAATGTCCAACCCAGTGCTGGAGGGGACAAAGCCAAATGTAGGTCAAAGAACAGATTTGCATTAAGCCTTTTCCATATGTATGCTGATGATTTAAGAGTGCAGAAATTCACTTAGAGTGCAAAGGGTAATCGTGCATGGGGGGCTGCACCAAGAAATTGGTTACATATTAAAGTGACACTGTGTTGGAAATTGAAAGCAGAAAGCAGAAAGTTCAAATAAATCAAGGAAGCGAGACAAGTGGAGCTATGGGCCTCTGTGTGTGTGTG
>CAFUXE010000216.1:231496-253874 GCA_903364295.1 Serranus cabrilla
AACCCACCCACCCCACCCCCTCCCACAGGCAGGATTGAATCAATATTTTCTTTAAGAGATCACCAAAATACACCATTTACTGTAGAAAGAAACCGTAAAATCAGATATTATAGACTAAATTTGATCCTCCCGACAGTCCTTTAATGGATCACAGGTAAGGTATGTTTCCATTTGAAAAAGTAACCAACTCCAAGCTTAAAATTGTCGTTTCTGTCAAAATAGTTTTTCTAAATGTCTCATTTAAAATCTCCCAAAAAATAAAATTTTAAGAATAAACAGATCATATTAAAAATATTAAACTCTGAGCTCCTCAGCAACACTGAAGCCACGACTGATTCTGCTGAGACGGTCACTTGACAAATATCAAATTAAAACCAGACAGAACTGCAGGCTGTTTACACAGATCAGAGAGGAGAGGACAGAAGAGCTTGCGAGAAGAGTTATAAAAATGCATATAGTTTAATATACATGAGGCTGGGTAGGGATACAGCAATGAAAAACTAAATGTGTGTGTGTATATATACCTACTTTTGCAGCATCCTGTATATAGCATGTGGAAATCCAATCTTTTTTCCAATATCAATGACACTTGTGGGCACTTGGAAATTCAACTTGCATTCAGACTGTGCTCGAATAGCACACTCGAGCACTCAGTGTTCTGGTACTGTTCTAAGTATGTTTTATATGTTAAGATTGGAATTGTGACAAATACTTTATTTATAATCTTATTTCATATTTGACATTTATTTTATTCTTATATATTTATTCTTATGCATAAGTTAAGTTTGTGACCATCAGATGGATGATAGTACAATCTCACCAACTCCCGAGAAAAACATCTTCTCTTTAGCTGCTAAATACTCCACTATGTTCACCAGCTGCTCTCTGACTGTGTCTGTCTGCCGTTTGGAGCAGAGCAGGTACTGTGCAGTGCCTTTATCAGAGCATTCCTCTGTAAATTGCTGCCTGCTGCTGCTGAAGAGAGCAGTGAGAGAGAACCAAACAGTAAAGCTGCAGGCCATAAAACTAAAACAGTGAGCTGAAATGTGCCATAACCCTCTGTATGCCTGAGGGGAACTTTAGAGTTGGTGATAATTCTGAGTGGATTTATCATTATTTTAGCTCCTGACAAATTACATGTTGTCATTTTACATATTATTTTTATAAAAATATTAATTATGGCAGGCCCCTCATGGACATTCTATTCAAACCTCTTAAAACTATCCCATACGTTTTTGGGTAACGTTTTTGTGTGCTTTTTTTGCTGCTCATTATTATTTCATTTTCATGGTCTGCTGGTCAGTTCATGAGTCCTATGTGGATGCGAGAGGCAGGGATTACAAATACAATTTTTTTTTTTTTTTTAAACTGCATATTGGCATATAGAATGGGAATTGTATGATTGTGTTAATGCCGCTGGTGTTGATAACTTTTTCTTCTTTTTTTTTTAAAAGTACCACCCACTGCAGTGGACTGCAGGATTTCACACTCAGTACTTCGCCACTAAGCACTTGTTTTTCAGCAGTGAACAGGCTCTTTTGTCAGAAATGCACACATTTTTTAAAGGACAGCTACCTATTATCTGTCAGTCAGTTTAACAAACATGTTTGCAAATTGAATACCACTAGAAGATACCATTAGAAGACACTATTTCTTATACAGATGCTGAAACTTGGGATTGGATGCATTTCATATCCTGCAGAATCATCCAACATGAACATAATTCCTCAGGCGACTTCACTGTTTCTGAACACAGCAGACATTTAACTAATTTTACTAATTTCCAACATAACAGTGGTTTTAGTGCCACCATCACAAGGACTGTCTCTGAATTTGAAAATATAATTTTTGGCACTTTTTAAATTGTGAGTGTACCTGTTCAAGGGTAGACAGCTTAAGTGATACACGCAGAGCGAGAAAAAAGATGAGAGAAAGGAAAAATACACATCCTCCAACAATGACACCCACCTTCCTGTTATTCCGCCCAGTGGAATAACAGGAAGGGGACTCTATTGAACGACACAACTTCTTGTCAACATTGAAAGTACCAGTAGGAAATATCAAAGCATGTCTCCAGATTCCTCTGAGTAAGAGTTTGAGCAGGACCAAGCAAATCTTCTATATCCATAACTTTCTGTAACTCTGATAATGCTGACTGTGGTGACAGGCCTTGAGCCTAACATGAAACTCCAGAGACCCTCCCAGACAGAGAGATCTGCTCTCTTCTACAGTAAAATCAATATTTCAAACCGGCCACAGGACACTTAGAGAACTTTGAGCGCTGTATGAAAGCAGAGAGCTGGTAACCTTTACACAGTCCCTCATCAGACTGTCGCTTTGTCCGTGTGAAATTTTGTCTTTACTTACTGTCCTGACAGGTTGATACCCCTTCTTCCATCTGTCTCGCTGCTGTGTGGCACTTCTATTAGAGGTGGCAGCCACATTACCATTCAGTGTAGCAGTATGGGGAGATGAGGCCAGGGAGGGGGGAGACACTTCAAAGCCCTCATTCAGCAGCTCAGATCTGCAGACAGTTTAGTTGAGGCCACGGAGGAGCCTGGGGAACATATCAAAGGCAAATAAAAAAAAATCTGACTTTAAAAGAATCACATACGGGAGCGACGGGACGGACGTCTTACACAGCAACGCAGAAAAGACAAAGTCATTGAGAAATACTGCAAGAGACAGAGACAAGAAGAACAGTAAAATAAATAATTGGTTTGCTAAAAGAGTGATGAAAAGATTGAAGCTGAACCGAGAAGTAAATGAATAAGACATCAATATTTTTTTACAACCAGTGCAATAATAGGAAGGAGACTCAACTGCATGACACAAGTCCTTGTATTAGCAATGCTTGGGCACACAAGAAATCACTCTGATGATTTGTCAAACTAATCCAGCAAGTCGGAAAAAAAGAACAGTGAGGTCCAGGTGAACTAAAGCTTGAAAAAAACAACTGAGAAAAAAGCTAAACAGGGACAATAATGCTGTCCAAATAGAGTAAATAGCTGTTGCTTTTGGTTTAGAGAGAAAGGCTCAAGGAATGACAATTTATTGCGCTTTCAACCCAAGGAGAGTTGAAAAAGGTCAAAATAATAAATGGCATTATAGCAATCATTGGGTAACAACACATGTACAGTAAAATCTGGTCTCCACTTGCAAAAGGCTGAATAGGTGGTTTATGATCAAAGTAAACCCTGGCTCAGCATTTAGGCCATCACCATCTTAGTTTACAGCCATCACTATATTGTTTTCTTGCAACCAGTGCATACGCAGAATGCATCAGGAGCCAGAATGGCACTATATCATCAGTCAATGCTTGGTAAGCAAGGAGTAACTTTTATTAAAAATGAGCAGCTGAGTCCTTACAGTGTCTTTTAGTCCAACCCAATAATGAACAAGGCATTCTAAGGCGACTGTGAAAGAGTCATAAGCATACCCTGCTTTATCATCTATTTGACTCTAAATGGGACCACAGCTTCACTTACAATGCATGTGTTGTTCCCCAATGAGTGATGCCATTGGACCTTGTGACTCCTCTTTTTACCCTTCTTGTTTCAAGCCATTGGTGAACAATGAGTGCCATCTACAGGGTTCATAAAAACTATAAGATTCTTTATGAATCCTCACCTGGCCATCACTAAGGAACTAAGAAACACAAGGGGAAACTACACACTTTGTAACCTGTGTGAAGCGTTCCAGCATATTCCCAAAGATAGACTGGCACTAAGAAAAGGTAACATAAAGACGAGAGGAGAGGTGAGTATATTAGTATAAAACAGGAATAAATTCATGATATCCCACACGGTTGGTCAGGAACACCGAGCAGGGTGGTTGGAGCGTGTCTGGAGTAGGGTTTTGGGGCAAGTTGCCTGGAAGCCAAAGAAAGGACTAGGAAACCCCAGGTAAGTGATGATCAGTGCCTGGTGTTTAGAAGACACCATGTTTGAAGTTCTGCCCAAAGAGTTCAATTTTTGTCTAATCAGACCAGACAATGTATTTCCTCAAGCTCTCAGAGCCCTCTCTGCTCTCAAACTCCAAGGGGCTGTCATATACCTTTTATCATCTTTCAGCTTTCATCTCTACCGTTAATGCCTCACCGATCGATGGAGAGCTGCTGAGATGGTTGTCCTTCTGGTTGGTTTTCCCATCTTTTAGAGAACTTCCTCAGCTCTTTTGGAGTAGCAGTTGGGATTTTAGCTATTTCCCTGACCAAGACTATTTTGCCCAGAACACGCAAGGCTCTCTAGGCACATCCCAAGGATAAGTTAAAAAAACAGGATGCCCCTGACAATTTCGGAAGGCCACTGCAAAGGGTCTTATTAATACTTAATAAGACCAACAAATGTCAATTTTACCCATTTTAAATCACGTTTGCAATGCAACAAAGTGTGCATGTGATGGGGCCTTGGTGTTTTATGTAATGACAGTCAAATAGAACCACAAGCCTTGAGTTTACAAATTACACTGTATTTTCGTCAGGATGAAGGAACATTGTGGGTACCTACTCCAAATTATCCAATTACTCCTGCACTTACTTCTAAGTCCACTCAGCAAGACAAATGAGGAACTGCCCTCACTATAATGAAGTCCTTGAAACACTGCAGGCCTTTCAGAATGGATTATGTGTAGGCTCAGACAGACTTCAGACAGCCTGTTATTTTTAAACATCTTTTTCCAATATGGCTTTCAATTTGGCCCTAACCTTCTAAACCACTTTCTGGGAATTGTGACATTGCCACCTACACTACATCAAGCATGCATTACATTAATTAAAAGTATAAAAGTATACATCAGGTAATGGTTTGTTCTGCAGTTTACTGTTCCATTGTCCATCACCTCAGTCAAATTTATGCTCTTATGTTTATTTCTTTTTTTAAATACTGTTTTTTTGATTGACGTTGGGCAATGATGATGTGTCACTATGAGGTACTCATCAGGAAAGGGAAATCTCTGTGTCAACTTCGCAACAAGCAAAGCATTGATAAGCAAGACCATCTCTGCATCCAACTTGTAACTACAAGTCACTCAACACAAAGGCAAGCATGGAAGATTAAACATCTGCTGCGATTCATGGATCTTCTCTGATGGGCATCCTGCTTATCAGTATACTGGCGTTGGAAAGTGAGGTGGGCAGCCTCTGTGCCCCCATTCCTGCAGGATGTTGGGACATGTCTGGGTCCTTCAGTCCCGGATGGCGCCGTTTGACTGGTTGAGTTTGTGTGACTCTTCTGTGTGCTGATCTGGTGGCCACATTCTGCTTCATGATGAATAATGCAATAGTTAAATGAGAGTATGGGATTGCATTTCACTGGAGTGTACGATTTTATGTGACTAATAAAACTGATTGATTGGTTTATGGATTGATAATGTTATAAGCATGGCATGTCCAAGGTCAAGGGATGAAATGCCACAAATGGATGTTATTAAATTTCTAGGTGATCATTCAACCATTTGAGTGTTTTTTTTTCTTCTCAAGACTATTGTCACAGTTTAGGGATTTTATTTACAACTCCTCCAACTGTGGTCTGACTTAGAAATGACATTAAATGATATGATGATATACTAGTTGTGCAGACCGAAACAGAACCAATGAGTAATATAAACACCCACAAAAATTATTCATATGACTGATCTTTGGCCACTGCAATAAAAGGCGGTGGGATGCATGAAACCATCAAGCTTGTATGAAGGGTCTGCCAACCCTGGCTAATGGGAGGGGTGTAGCTGCTACGACCGCATTTGAAGATGGTGAAATTAATTCTGTGACAATGACAGTTAAGACAAGATAATCATATAAAATGATTTACAACCATCCACTACACCAGTGTATCCTTAAATGCACTCATGGTTTTGAAAAAAACAAAAAAAGAGTTGGAGAGACAAGCTAAAATCATGCACAGTTTTTCACCCACATGCACCTGACCAATCACTGCATTTGGAAAGGAACAGCAATTGTCAGATGTAGTCCCAACAGTTACAATGTCAGAAAGGTGAGGGCTGATGGGGTTCAGATGCTGTTTGAGAATATGAAAATATTGAAACATGCCTTAAGGTCTGTTTAGGATTTGACACGAAAGACTATGTGACTAGGGAATGGCAAAGGAAATATCATGCTTCAAGTCAAAAAATAACTTATTTATAAAGTTAAGGAACCCAGGAGTTTGCTTACCAACTGTCTCATCACCTCACTTGTTTTTTTCAGACTTAACTTTTGTGATATGAATATGTCCAAAACAAAAAAAAGATCCAAGTTGTAATAAATATAAAACCTATAACCTTGTGTCAGACCGTGCACATAGAGATGCAAAGGATTCTGATCTTTGTTTTTTATCTGGCTTTGTGCTGGAGAAGACAAACATATTTCCAAAGATTTTGGAATGTTAACTAAACAATTTAAATGTCTGAAAACAGACTTAAATTGTTGAAGTTAAAAAATCAGGGAAACATTGTGGTAGAGCATAAACTCTCATGCCTGTGTCTCATATCCACTGCATCCTGAGAGCAGGAAAAAGATACTTTTCTTAGTGCAAAATATCGCGTCGGAATGCATTGCATAGTCAAGATTGTCACTTTGCAATAAACAGTATGATTAAAGTTGATGAGTTGGTTAAAGCCTGTATTTTCCAACACACTTTGTTGAAGAGTCTTACAATGACAACAACATCACAAGCCTGCTGCTCTGTTTTGTTGCATGTTTCCTCTTTCCTCCAGACACTGCTCCTTCTGAATTATTGCAACAACATTTGATTTAAAGTTTTTACAGCAGTAAAATATACAATAATGTCCATATTCTTCTCAAACAGTCCTGTAGCGTGAGCATTTATATTCTCTAAACTGCTTTGGCTTTTCACTGTGATATGGCTAAATATACAAATTTGGCAGAGCTTCATAACACAGTACGTTCTTCTAAGTGGAACAATGTTAAAGAAACAAACAAACTCCTCATAAGAGGGATGGTGGTATGGGATGGAAAACAAAGAAACGAAAAAGTTAACAGCTCAACAAAAGGTCAGCGAGTGGATTAAACTGGCAAGAGTCAGTGGAATGCCAACAAAGCTCCCAAAAAGTGATATATATATATATTTACAACCACCCTCTCTTTTCTCTAATGTAGTCGACTAAAGAGTTGCCAACTCTTCAGGATTTGCCCACTGCTGCTGTTGGCTGAAGACATAATAAAAAATTTGTTTGGTAGAGTTTCTTAGATCTTTAAAACATGTTGATACACCTATGTGTTCTCTGAGAAGAATACTGCTGTAAAATATATCAAAAAGCCCATGAAATTACAAATTCAATGTGGAACTCAGAGATAGTAGTAGGCAATATTTCTGTTTCAATACTACATGTAAAAAGCATGTTTCATAACCTCATCATTATTAGTACAATGAGGAATAAAAGGTGTGCACTTCTATGATAATACTATAATGTTTTTTTGCACTGTGCAACAAATATACAGTATTATCCAATCTTAAAGTCCGGTGTATTCTTCAAAGCATAATCAGCAGCAGTAGTTGTAGTTGGCAACATAATATGATAATACATTCCCTCTCATTTATTCAGCAAATACTTCCACTCTGGAAATTAGTAAGGGAAAGCAGAATGCCACATATTTGTTTATTAATCTCCTGTCCCAGCTGATCCAGTTCAGGTACTTGGGGTGTTAAGTCTATCCCAGCATGTTTTGAGTGATACACCTTGGACAAGTTTACCAGTCTGACTGGTAAACACATTCTCAAGGGCGGCTGTGGCTCAGATGGGAGATCTGATCGGAAGGTCAGTGGTTCAAACCCTGACCATGGCGGTCTACATGTCGAAGTATCCTTGAGCAAGACATTTAATCCAAAAGTGCTCTCAATATGACAACGGTGTGTGAATGGATTAGTGGTGGTGGCAAGTGGCACCATGTATGGTTGCCTCGGCCGCCATTATTTCAATGTGTGTGTGAATTAATGATCTGTAGTGTTAAAGTCAGCCTGATCTTACAAAATTATGTGAATTGAGCTTCACACAGGAGAATGTGATTTGTGTCCCATGTGAAAACAAAAGTAAACAGTTTTTGACGTACTTTCAGTGGTTTACAGTTTGTAAATTAGATTGTTTGTTTTTTTTACAAAACTTGCATTGTTTAGGTAACTATCGTAACTTACATGGCTTCACTTCAGGCATATACCGGTATGTTTATTTACTTTATAAGCTGTGTTTTACAACGTCATATCAGGACGTAGGTTTTTTGCCCTACACCTAGGTCTGTGGTTTTGTAGCCTAAATTCACTGAAACTGCAGCCTTTTTTACAACTGCGAACTATACATGTATGTATAATGACATGTGGCATTTTTTTTTTAATGCTCTGCTGTTTCACATAATTTTCATAAATTACGTGCCACCAACATGGAATTTAGTGTTAAGTCGTGGTCATTTCACATAGATATGTGAGATCAGATTGACTAAAGTGCTTTGAGTGGCCAATACAATTAGAATAGTACATTTTACCATTTACCATCTTGGCTGCATACGTCATATGAAGCCAGGGTTTACAGGGGTGGACCAATCGCAAATTTATCAAAGCTGCCAATCCTGACAACTAATACAATCAGTCTTTATCATGCTGATGTTTGCTTAACTGTTTCTAAAATTAACTACCCAAATTGACCCAGTCATCTTTGGGAATTTATGACCTTTAGAAACAGTCTACGGAGGAAAGTCACAAGGTTAGCACCACAATAACAACAAAGTAGTCTTTTAGCATGGAGAGAGACGTTTGACCTAGTGCTGCCACTGGCCACCAGCCTCCTGTTTGGCTCATTATCTGTACAGTGTTGCTAACTATTTGCCAGGGAAAGTAGCTAGCACTAGTTAAGTCTGACTCACCGGATGTATAATGTTTGGATAGGCCTCCCATCGCTTACATTAGATGGCATCCTCCTCCTTTTCTGTTATCTCTATGTTTTTTAGGAATCTTGGACTTAGCCCAGTCAAGACAACTATGGATTGATTGGTTTATAGAAATACAAACAGGCAGGAGTGTGTCCCAGAATGATAATGTGTGCACTCGGATTGTTATTCAGCACTGACACACGCTGTTGAGACAGATCTGGATATGTGCATGTGTGTCTTGAAGGGGTACCAGGATTATTGAATATATTGTATAAAGTGACTGTGCATGTAATTTTTAACTCAATAAAGTGGATTTAGTGTTAAGTTTGTGCATTCATTATGTTTCATCACTCATTAATGGCATTTCTCCAGTCTGTGAACCACCACAGTCAATAGCATTAAATGCTTTAAGGAGGATTGAGAAATATCTTCATTATACATTCAGTTTTTTAAATGGATGTTATTTCTTGCTCTGTTCAATCCCCCCTCCCACAAACATTAATCCACTGTTACTAATACCCTTCGCCACAGTAGTGTGTTTCATAGAGTTTCTCATCAACATGTGAAAAAAGGGGGAAAAAAACATTTCATCCTATGTCAGAGAACTGTATGTATGGTGTTGGAAGTGTGAATACTGCTATTATTACTAACAATCTTATTCTGCCTTTGGTCATGACAATGTATGAACACATTATTTTTGCCTCTTTTGTTTTCTCTTTTCCTTACTCACCCTTAAGCAAACCTATTATCTCATGGCACCTTTTTTTCTCCTTTGCTGCCTCCCCCAGCACCACCCTTCTTCTTCTTCTCTGCCCCGGCTCTTCAAGCAGTCCTGTTTCATTAGCTCTCTGACAGCGTTGGAAAACATACAGTATTTCCTGCACCATTCAAAGTCAATCTTGGATGTGAATTCCTCGCCAAGTACCTATGTAAATGTCAAATCAATGTATCATATTTACACATGGTTGCACAAAGCCCTCTGGCTTGCACTGCTGAGTTGCAGTCATTTTCCACAGCTGATAGAATGAAAAATGATATCCATGTATAGAAATATGTCAAAACCGTCCATCTGTCTTATCAATTACTTTACATGCCAGTTCACAATATTGATTGAGCTCAGTTATTCAAATCCCAAACACCCAGTTCAATATCTCACCTCTTATCTTAATCGACATAATTGACTGCTATCAGTGAGGATGGTTGTGTTCAGTAATGATGGCGGGTAAGACAGATGCTGGTGTGCAGTGAGGATGTATGGATTGATAGCATGCAGAGCTGTACAAATATACAGATTGTATGTTAAATAAGGCTGGCATGTGGACAGGCGGGTGATATGCAGATCAATGAATGCTAACTTTCAACCAATCGATGTCTGCATTATCTCCCGTCTTGGTCTTTGGAGAGATGATCATTATGGCTTTGCCTCTGCATTTAATGGACTATTATTCATCCCTTTTTTGTAGGAAATAACTATGGTTTATTACAACTTGGGTTGTATTTCAGTATTTCGATAGCTCTAGTTTTGACATTTATGATAATACCATACTGAATGCATCAATTGGAAGGGTTATATAATGTTCTAAATGGTGACTTAAATCACCTTTTTTCCCCATTCTAAAGCTCGCTTTGAACTTCAGCAGCTCGTCTTCACCATGTCAACATGCCTAAATGCATTGGGTTGCTGCCATGTGATTGGCAGTGAGTGTATGTCCATCATAAAGTTCAAAGCGCATTTACACTTTCAACATTTGAAAAGTTTCATTCCAAACACGATGTTTATTACAGATTTATGACTAGAACATCTTGACATGCATTGCATAGCTGCATCTTCAGTCAATCAGACAGGAAGCAGACTTAGGAAATAAAATTAACAGTAAAGCTATGACCTAAACTGGCTGTTGTCAACATCCATCACTGTTTACAGACTCAGTTATCAAATTGGATTTACTGTATTACTGTGCCATGGGGGATTATAAACTGAATCTCCAATTTTAGTACTTTTAGAAAATAAATGATAGAGTTGTTTATTTACAATCCGGATCATCATCTGGCAAAAGAATGGTTCCCAAGCCTTCACAATAGCTTCAGAGAGGAAAACTGTTTCTAATATTTTGCTGGAGATATCCCATGTGCTAAAGATCTCCCATGTGTGATCCGTTGGGATGAGATCTAGTGCAACAAGTTATCCAAATTATATGAATACATCATTTGTCCATGGAACACAAAAGTGTTTCCTGATGTGACGCCCCTATCACCATTTGTCTGCTGAAAAGTAAATATGTTTTTATGATGTGACAACTCTGTGGTTGAATGGGACATAGTCTGCACATTTTTGGGTTCATACTTACATTGTGAGTTCTGATCTAAAGGCCCAGTCTCCCCACCTTCTGTTATACCAATAAAAACTTCCAGCAGGAATGTGATCAGAAATAGGGGTTGAATTAAAAACATCAGGAAACAAGATTTCTGACGTTAGTATGTAGCTACTTGCAGCAGTGTATGTACATGCCTGGAGAAGATGACCATATATCAAAGTCTGTCATGAACTGACTTCAGTGTGAGCCGAGAGAAGGAAAAAGCGTTGAGAATGGAAGGAAAGTGGTCAGAGAATTTGCTAATTCTGGGCGAATCTGAATCGTAGGCAACTGGACTTGTATTTGTCTGGGAAGACGTTTCGCCTCTTATCCAAGGGACGAATACAAGTCCAGTTGCCTACGATTCAGATTCGCCCAGAATAGAACTATGACCTGGATGAATGAGAATATTCACAGAGATTTTGCTAATGCATTATATTGTATTTACTGCATTTTTAAACTTTGGCCATGTTTAATATCTCATCTATCCATCCATTATCCTTAATCACTTATCTGAACACAGGTTATGGGGCGCTGGAGGCTATCCCAGCTGACATTGGGCAGACCACTGTTCATACTTTCAGTCACACCTACGGGCAATTTAAGGCCACCAATCAAACCTTGGCTTCATGTCTTTGGACTGGGAGGAAGCTAGAGGACACATAAGCATCCAAAAACAGTAGAAAATATGTCACTTTTAATAAATGCACCCATGCAGTGTGATTTGTGATGAGACAAACGAGGAAGTAGAACATATGTCTTCAATAACTACATATCTGCCTTTTCTCTGGTTCATATTTCCAAAATGCATTTCACAGGCTGTCACAGCAGAGCTTACATAATTCACAGTGTTGTAACAGCCTACTCAGCTGGGTGTCTGTACTGGTGCATATTGTCTGTACTGTACTGTAGACTCTGATTACCTCCCTGCTGCTGTGGATTGACAGGAAATATACCAGAGCTGCAATGCTACACCTTGAGGGAAATCATGCCATCAAGCTCACCTACTGTCATTTTCTCTCACTTCCCTGCCGCAAAACGACCACTAAGTGCCTGCTGATAGACTCCACCAATCGGGAAGGAAAGAAGCCTCAAAAATGACAGAGAGGGGCAGTAAGAGGCTCTTATCCTAATGAGTAGGGCATCACCAGGCCTTGATAAGGCCCCATTATTCACACAAAACTGTTAAGGGTCACTAGCAGCAATACTGAGATCCCCTTGCAAAACCTCCAGATTTGGTTTCTTGTAATTTTTGTAAACACAAAAGATAAAACATTTGCAGAATATTCGATACAGGGCAGAACAGGGCCTCAAAATGAAATACAGTTGCATCACCACAACTCATGTTAGAAAGGCAAATGCTAGAAAATGATTTAGAATATAAAACAATGGATTATGATTGTTTCTGGCTGCCATTATTAGCAAGCCTTAATTTTCCAAGGATCATGCCCACTGACAGATATGAGGAACCAATCTAAACACACATTTAATTACATAACATAAAAATGAATGTTACCTTGCACTGGCCTGTCTTAAATGGGATTGATGAGACAACTTCTGTTAACTAGTGTGCTCGCAATTTGAAAAGTGTTCTACTTTGAGTTTAAGTTAGGACCATTTTTACATCCCTTCCATGGCTTGCGAACTACATTTTTTTTTACATAACCTACGTAATGTACGTGGCTCATGGTTTGTGAAATTCCAAAGATGCTTGTGTGTATCCTCCATGCACACCGGTCTACCATGCAGGAGATTTAAAAATGCAGAGTGAAGAAATGGCGACGCTGGCAGAACGATATGCATTCAAATGTAAATACTTACAATATACTGTAAATATTTATTCAGTATCAAAAAAAATATAGAAAGGAAACAGGACCGCTGTAATTGCACTGCGACAGAAAACAGCGCCAATATCTATTATTGTTATTCATTAAATTATTACTTTGCTATTTTTTTTATTAAATAAATTATAAATTAAACCTAGGTCAGTGGTTTTGTAGCACAAATTCACAGAAACTGCAGCCTTTTTTACAACAATGAACCATATGTGTATGTATACTGACATGTGTGCTATTTTTAGAATGCTCCTCTGATTCACGTACTATACATTGGCATTGTTTCCATGCTGCCGGCATGTCTTTCCCACACATTACGTGCCACAAGCATGAAATTTGGTGTGAAAACAAACATGATCATTTCATATAATGTTGTGAGATCAGGTTGGAAGAGTGAGTAGAAGAGTAAAAAGTGTGAAAACCAACCCCGGTCTCTCATAGTTGTTAAAATTTATAAGAAAACTCTTAAACTCAATTGAGGACTTCACATTTGAGGATGTTCCTTTCCTTTCATTTTCATCTGAGAACTTATACTGCACATAAAAATACATACACACACACACACACACACACACACACAGGATCCAAAAAAAGTAAAAGGAAAGAATGAAAGAAGGAAACAGTGAAGTAGAAATGAGTCAGTGTGAGACCAGGCAACCTAATAGTACAAACTCTTTCCTCCAGAGAACAGTTTACGTGACAAAAAAGATAAAACGGGTAGAAAAGGAAACAATGAAAATCAGCATGAACACATAGACTACACATAAAAACACACCTTTATATGCTCTCACTTGCTATTAGTGGTATATGAATGAAGAGCACTTTCCACAGCAGACTTGTTATTTGTGGCATTCCTCAGTGTGACTACCTCGACTAGAGAATAGCGTGGTCGTGCTCTCTTTTGTGCTAGTCTAATTCCACAAAGTAAATATCACATTGTTTTGGTAGTGGCTTAGAAAGGAGGCCGAGAAAAATTGAGGAAATGTTATCCCTAGAGTCCCAGCTCTGACAAAATTGTATCTCCCTCATGAAATAGCGTAATCATAGCAGTCTGGCACTCACATCGAACCAAAAAGCTGTGTCACAGAGAACAGGACACAATAGCAATCATCAAAGCACTGCTGTTGAGTTACCTTATGGGACCTCATGATATATATTTTTTTTTCTTATAATTATGTTTTTGTTGGTGTAAACACGTGTAACAACATCTGTATGGATGTTACCAAAGCTTTTCAAAGGGTATTTTACTGAGTGAATAGTGTCTGTTTTATAAGCTCCCCATGGAAAACAGCCCACTAGTTATTTTCAGTTTCAAACAGGGTTGCAAACTATTTCACATCAGTTGCCACAGAAATGTGGGTCTGAGTTTCAGAATTCCTTCAAAAATCCCTTTTGATAACAAATATAACTACTTGCAAGACACCTGCAAAACATAACTTTGAAAATGTGATGTGCAGACACGGCCACGTCTAATAATGTCTGCCTGAAGTAGAACATCTCCGCCGCCTCACATTCTGAAAGCAGCTTTCTGTCGAAGATGATGTGGGATCAAATCTCAGTAAACAAACTAATCAAAAGTAACCCCCAAATTTATATTTCTGGACATCTATACATTCCGTTGTGCTCCTGTTGTCATTGCAGTCTGATCTGTGTAGCAAGGCGCTGGGTAAGTGGTAAAGCCTGCCTTTAAGTAAGACTAAAATCTGTCTTTTGTTGATTTTAGGCACTGAGACAGAGGCAGTAATATCTATTGATAAAAGGAGGTGATTTAGGGCCAGAGTACAGATGGGATAAATGTAATTACAGGAGCTCAAACAGAGCAAACCCCTCTTTAATGATTTCTAACATCTAATCTGGGGTCTGTTACATAAACAACTCTTGAGTTTTTAAACCCTGAGCTCAAGGAAACCTTGGGAGTAATGTTCCACGGTGGGTGTGTGTAGTGTCCCATCACACAGTGTTGCTGCTGTGGTGCCACTCATGCCTTGTCTCTCTGCATTCAGTTTCCCTTTAATAATGGCAATCAGTAAAATAATGCTGCATGTCCATATGCATGCTTTATTCATTTAAAACTTTGTGTTCATCAAACCTTCACTACTGTCACTGCTTTTCTGCATGCACCACTCATTTCTTTGGAAAAGCGATCTCTTCTCTGACATTCAAATATTACACAACCTGGATTCATCCTCAGCTCCGAATTAAATACATTAAATTCATGGTCCTGTTTTCTTCCGAGAGGACGTTTTTCTAACGCACCGTGGCTGTGCACATTAATGAGGCAGCTGTCAGGCTGTCAGAGCAGTTTCCCTGCAATGACACTCAACACATTACTGTGGTGATCTCTGTTGAAATGAAAAATTCAATGCAGGATCAATTAATTGTCTTACATTTCTCACGGTGTGAGTGATCGCACGGAAAGAGCAGATTTTAAAACTCCACTGGAAGTGAAGTTTAAAAGTGATTTTTTGATGAAAGGCTGCATATAATCTTAATGTGTTTTACCAGCATCCCAGAGACTGTTTAAGTTCACTTCACACTGAGAGTCATTGAACGCTGTTAAGCAAGATCATTGACTGAGATGAAATGACGACTCCTCAAATGTAAACAGATGGGACATGGGCAAACCAAAAACTAATTTTCAGAAAAGTTTATCAAGATGATGTTTGTTCAAGTGTTACCATCTGATACGCTTCTTTTTAATTAGTTGTATGATGCTTTAATACAGGGGAGTAATACCATGACTGATTGACTTGGTCGGGCAGCATGGGTGTCACCCTCGGTACAGTGGCTCTACCAGCCAATCACAGAGCAGAGTCTGGATTCAAATCAACAAGATGGCAGCTTCCGTATCCAGGATATCATGGCTTCATTTATGTACATTGAGCTGCGCCATCTTTATATACAACGTATGAGCAAGATTTATTTGTAAAAAAGACATCTAAGAATAACTGCAAATATTACTGGGTCTGACTACGAGTTTATAATTATAAGTTTATATGTGAAACATGCCTTATCTTCATTACATATGATATATTCAGTTGCTGCCACCTGTGTTTTGTTACCATCAGGTAGCAGCTGAATAAATATTAAACAGATTCCTCCACAGTTCAGGGTCAGACTCTGAATCAGCTCACCATCTAAGAGGCCGTCCACACGGAGACGCTCTTTGCCTTAAACGCATATGTTTTGCATCGTTTAGGCCGACCGTACACACGAAACCCGTAAACGCATAGCCCGAAAACAAACTTTTTTGAAACCTGGTCCCTGTTATATCCCGCGAGACGTCTCATAACAACATCAACAACAATGGCGGACTACATGCTCGTGTTCCTGCTGGAGAAGATATTGAGCCTATTAGGGTTACTGGGGTTGTTATCATGCTCCTGTGCCACCACGCTGAGCAAACAAGGCTGATGGACTGATGGGTTCTTCTGCTGCCGATTTGTAAACAGCGCTCAAGCTTTGTGCGCATGCTCCGTCTCTTCCTCTCCGTTTTTTTTTAATTTCTGAAATTGAAACAGTGCCACCAACAGGCCTGGCATATGAAGTAGCTTATTAAGACGGATCCATGTGGACGCAAATATTCTTGAAACGATACCAGGGAAAACGGAGAGGGAAAAGATCGTTTAGCTACGTGTGGATGTGCTCTAAGTAAAGTTTGTTCAGGTATATAACACCATTTCATGTTGGCCAATGCCTTGATTTATCTTGTAAGTGGTTCAAAATGTCAGACGATTAAGATTTGGATGTTTACTGCTCTCCCAGACTTCAGATGGCTGTTGTAGTTCAAAGTAAGCATGTGATGTCATCCAGGTAGCTCCTTAACAAGCAAAAACAAATAATCTTGAGGTTTAAAACTATGTAGCATGGAGGATTGCAATGTGCTGTACTGAGTATATGCATCTTCCCAAGAGGTGAACCTAGCCCAACTAAGAATGGGTATGTCTGAATGTTAATGTCTGCAGAGTGCAACAGTTTTATATTGTAGGGTGTAATAGACATTTCAACCTGTGGGGACCAATATGGGGCTTAAGACCTACAGTTCCATTGAACAAAAACTTCATAAAATTAGTCGGTAATTTGGGAAGTCACATAAAGAGATAACCACAGTGAGTGGTTTTAGTGTTGGGAGTCTGTCACCTTTGCTAACTCATTGTTTTACAGAACCATTCCTTTGTTCCATTCCTCATGCAGCTCCACAGACTGTAGGTATTAGCTCCACATTCATTTTCTCAAATGAAAGGCGGGCACAAGTGGACATAATACAGTGCAATTACTGCTCATTTATATTTCCAATTAGTTTCAAAAGCCACTTAACCTAATGGTGACATGTGTGGAGTTAAGACTCCCTCAATCAAGTTGAATTATATTTTTAACATAAATTACTAATTTGTGTGGTCAAATTACTGTCATGTTATTGTAATTTAGCGTAGGGAGGAGGATACAGTGTTAGCAGCCAGCCAGCAGCTTTGTGTTGGTTTAGAGTCCCGTTGTTACCTCCAAACAAACTGCTGCTCCACTCTTCTTCAGCACATGAACCTTTGTCAAAAACATATATATATGAGCAGTAATCCAGGGTTTGTTATTCGAATGTTTTTTTAATTGTTTGGTCAGGACCACATTGTCTACACAGAAATCTATATTTGATGTTAACACATCTGTTTCTTCATTTAGGTCTGTGCATTCAAACGCTCTCCAGTCTATACATTCAATTTCGATTTTCCATTTTTTAGACATGGTGAAGACGACCAGCTGAAGATCAAAGTGAGCATCAGAATGGGTAAGAAAGGCGATTTATGTGACTTTGAACGTGACATGAAATCAGTTCATGACAGACTTCGATATATGGTCATCTGCTCCAGGCATGTACATACACTGCTGCAAGTAGCTACATACTAATGTCAGAGATGTTGTTTGCTGATGTTGTTAATTTCTTCCCTATTTCTGATCACATTCCGGTTGGAAGTTTTTATTGGTATAAAGGAAGGTGGGGCTATACGGAGACTGGGCCTTTAAAGTGACAGGTGTGTCAGCGTTTCAGACACAGGGTGAATAGAGGTGCAGCAGTCATGGGCAATATGAGGAAAATAATGTGTTTTTCTAAACATTAAAAGATTTAAACATGTCATAGCAGAAACCCACAATGTTAGTTTAAACCTAAAAATGAGCATAATATGTCTCCTTCCACCACAGAGTTGTCACATCATAAAAACAGCGCTGATTTCTACGTCAGTGTGCTTGGCCCTGAAAGCCACAGACACGGTAGAGAAGTCACAAAGTGTTGAGAGACGAATAACAAAATGTTACTTTTTATGGGCTTTGTTGACACAAAAACATGAACTAATCAACATTTTCCTTTAATTAAGAAGAAGGCTTCACTCTGTCTGTTAGCACAGCAGGAGCTTTTTAAGAGCTGCTCACAAGTACTTAAACGCACAATTCATAAAGACAGACAGAGCTCTGATCAGCTAAGACATAATAACACTGCTGATAAAGCCTCTCTTCATGTCTCCAGAATTATATTGATGACAGTGGAAGCATCCCTAAGTGCACATAGATGAAGGACACGCCAGGATATTCACGTTTGTTGCTTTCTGCAATTTAAAGTTTCATTTGTTCACCACTTTACAGAACATCGGTGAGGATGGCCTCCTTTTGTTCCCTGTTCCTTTTTTCTGTCTCCAGTCAATTTGATTCATTACAACTGGCCCACTTCTCTGTACACACACACTCACACATACACACACATATATTACATGATGTTAATCTAACCATTTTGGTGGGGAATCCTAGAGACGTCGAGACAATAGAATTGAAATGTTGCGTGTAATACAGCAATTGAGAGCTGTCGCTGTGCCCATGCTTGTGCCTAGAAACCTGCATATATTTGAGTCTCTAATCCTCATATATGTATTTGTGTCTGCATTGCCTTTTTCCTTTTATCTGAAAGCAGAAGAAGAAGGAAGATAACACCTCCCTCACATTGTTTTAAATGATATTTCAAATGTTTAATCCTGCTTTCATGCTTAATTCAGTCCAGTGTTGTTCGTTGACGGCACAGAAGTGTCAAAATGTGTTTTTTTTTTATACCTCCATCAACTACCAATATCTTGTTATGTGTGATGTGCAATTAAACTTAACAAAGTCATGGATCTGTTGCACTGGAATTCCTCCAGGGACCGGCTCATTTTACATCTTAAAACAAATACTGGACTAATTAACGATGGAAATGCCATTGCCTTTGCAAAGTGTGTGATCTTATTGAAATGTGGTGACATCAGGGGAAAACACCACCAAGCTACAAACACTCAGGATCAATTACGCTCATGGAAATTGGGAAGTGTGATAGTGAATGAGGTCAGTGGTTAAATGGATCAAACGTATACAGCACGTTCAAAGACAACCTCTTCTCATTTAAAGTAGGAAATGGATTCCGCTTAATGGAGCCTGATTGCACAACCTCTCACATTTACTTTCTAGTTAATGAGGCAGTAGTAGTTTAGTCCGCAGGGACTTGGCTTGGGAACTGATAGGTGGCCAGTTCAAGTCCAGCGGGGACCACAGTGTGGACTGGATATTGGAATTGTGCCAGTTCACCTCTGATGCACCCTTGAGCACCCCTGAGTGCTGAGAGGCAGCGCTCTCACTCTAACACCTCTTCAGCTACATGTCTGTGGGTCCTGTGTGTGCATGTGTGTGTGGAAAAAATTACCCTCAGGGATAAGAACGTTTTTTTTGTTTTGTTTTAATGATCTCCAATACCATTATTTTGTTAGATTCGTTTGGCAGCACTGCAGCTGTTTAGCATTGACTGCTTTCTTCCTTTGCAACCTGCGGCTCCTACAATCTTTCTAAAGTCTTCATGGACTGCCAGGACTCGGCCAGACCATATGTCATGTCATTCTTTGTGTTCACAAGCACACCAATAATGCATTGTTGGAGAATTTAAACCTATGTGAGGGCGAGATAGGAGAGTCGGGAATCCAAACAACGATACTTCTCGGAAAGGTTAATTACAGGTCTTAGAACAATCATCAGGCCTTGGTCACAGAGGTCCATGAAACCTCGCCAAGATCATGGTGTTCTAGGGGAAGTACGCACTAGTTATGGCAATGGTCGGATCAAAGGAAACACATTTACTCAGGCCCTCTTTAGGCAAAGCACACACATTTACACACACACTTTCTCAAGTCCAAGCATACTCCACACCCATACACGCACGCACATTCAATCAGAGTATAAATAATGAGCTGTACTAAGAACAGCAGAGCTGTCCTAGGGTTTTGGTGATCATACGTGTGAACCTTGTAACGCTAACCCGAATAAAGATCCCGCCAAGGCTGTGCTTAATCTCGGACCATTTGGACTCTTATTTTGTCATTATACAACATAATTGTAGAATTATGGTAAATATTCACAAATTATGTCAAGGGAAGTTGAGTCCTTGGTGAAAGTGAGTCCATTCCCAAGTCAAGTCACAAACAAGTATTCATCTGATATCAGCCATTTAACACCCATCAGTTTTGGGTCATTTTTTGCACTTTTTTTCACTCACTGCAACCCTTTTGTTTCACTGCAATATATAAGACCTGCAGTTCTATGGAATCAGCAAAATCATAGTTACAATTGTGAAAAACTCAAAGAGTGTGCAGTATGACACTATTATTAGTAGAATTTCTCTGATATACATTTTTAATTAATGAGAAATATCACAATTATGAGCTTGCTTTTGGTTACTTTTTCTAACAGAAAAATTTGTAACTGATGATCCATTTAAGGACTGACAGAGAGTTCAAACTCCAATGCATTAAATGACACGTTAATAGGTTCTAGTGCAATTAGCTTTAAAACATAACTTCACTTACAGATTGGCTTTCAAAGTACAGGTGGTTTCAGAAGCGTAATATTACACACTATCATGACTGCAGAGTGTTAGCTAGCTACAAAGTTGTGAGAATTGGTTTATATTAGCTAACATCAGACTCTTCCAACTCTTGGAACCAAGTGTCGTCCAATGGTGTTTGATGTTGTAGTAATGGGTAATAGTACCCACTAACTTGTAATATATCATGTTGCAACATTAACACATTTTAATTTTAATATTTTAGGTTTAAAATGTTAAACTGAAAACATGAATTTAACACAAACAAATCATTAAAGTCATCATTTCTCAGGTCAAGTTAAGTTATGAGAATTTAAATCCCAAGTTATGTCTATTTGAGCTATTTCCATGATAAATGAATGCACGAATGAATGAATGAATCATCAGAGTGCAGGAAATTAAGTGTTTCATGTTGGAAATTGTGCGGGGGAGGGCCCCCCAGAAGGTAACGGCTGATTTTATGGGTAAAGAGTCAATGATAATTTAATTTGAAAATGTATTCATTGCATTTATTCTATTTTTTTTGTGTGTGTCAAAGCCACAAGCAATCACTGCAGATGGGCTAAAGAGCTGCAGGTTACATTACCTGAAGTCACAGAGCTAAGAATCCAGTCTACAATAAATACACTATTAACAAATACATATATACAGAAATAGATGCTTTACACATTTTGAATAACTTATCCTCTTTTTCCAAACAAAGACGGGAGCCAGAAATAACACATACCTTATACCTATCTCGAAATCACAAGTACATCATCGTATCACCTCCACTTAATGCTTTTGATAATGTGTTTATGTTGATCCTTAAGAAAATAAATTGCAAATTTCTTAAGGTGACAAAATAACACGAAAAAACTATGTTTGTTTACTGAACATCAAGATATGATTATGAATAACTAAAAAAAAATGAGTGTCTGGTTCATTTGATCACACCTGATTTCATATTACAAGATGACCAGGGCAAGTATTCAGATTCCTTACTTAAAAGTACCAATACCACACTGTGAAATTACTCCTCTACAAGTACTTACTTTAGTAAAAGTACAAAAGTATCAGCATCAAAATGTACTTAAAGTATCAAAAGTAAAAGTACTCATTATGCAGGAAGACCCCCACTCAAATTGTTACATATATTCTAAATATATTATTGGACTATTTTCATCGATGCATGTATGTGAGCAGCGTTTTTTCTTAAGGTAGGGCTCATTTTAACGACTATTACTACTGAGGTTTTATTTTTTTTTAATTCTCTCTTTAAATCTTGATCTGAAAAGTAACTAAACCTGTCAGCTAAATGTAGTGGAGCAAAAAGTACAATATTTATAATATATATGTAGTATAAAGTTTAACTTTACATTTAATGGAAATACTCAAGTTAAGTAAAAGTAACTCAAGATTGTACTTAAGTATAATACCTGAGTAAATG
>CAFUXE010000216.1:254488-267358 GCA_903364295.1 Serranus cabrilla
GTGTGTGTGTGTGTGTGTGTGTTCATGGAGGAGGCCCACACAGTGCAGAGGAGTGGGCTGCCTGTGGTTCAGAAGGATCTTATTACCCTTTACATGGATTAAACACCATCAAACAGTTACCTATAGGGCTTTATTTGGCATGCAGATGTATGTAAGGAGGCTTGACGCAGAATAAGAATGATTTACAGTGTGTTTACATCTAACCCTATGATGGCATATGAAGCTTTACAGACTTTTATTTCCCTCTCTGTACTGTGGAGACAGTCAGAAGTTGAATGGGTAACTTTCCTTGAGGGCTCCCAACAGCCACTCAGCTCCTCACACTCAGCATCCTACCCACACACACACACGTACACACTTACACACACGCCTGTAGCGTTTGCTTAATGCTAATTTGGCCGGTGGCAACCTTGCTGATTGGGTCATTAGTTGCTCCCTAACGTCCTGTCAGAGGTTTCATTTCCTGTGCCCTCTGTGGGTTAATGAGGTGTGCGACGGTGGGGAGCTGGGGGTGGGCTGCTGGGACAGTTTATTCTGCCAGTGTTTTCTCTTCTGCTCAGCTTCATTTGCATGGCAGGAGGAGGTAAGCTCCCAAACAGCAGGGAGTCTCCCTAACAGCGCCCAGAGAATGAAAGCTAGCAGAGAATAGATGATTTGGGCCAATTAGGCCGTCCAAGCGGCTACAGACAGTGGTGGTTAAGAAGTCATTATGGGAGGAGAAGGTGTTCATTTACACAAACAGGGGGGGTATACAAAGACGTAGCTGGCTAAACACAGAGGAATAAAAAAAACCTGTCCCCCAAGACACACTGCGGCACACAGTTATCTTATTCCCAGATCCAGACACAGAGCAGTTTTTAAAGCAGCAATTTTTGCTTTCTTTTTAACACATGAGAACATTAATATCAAGTTCATGTTTGTAAATGAAGTACCACTATGACACTTAATTCCTTAATACCTAAATCGACTAGAGTAAAAATGCCATTTTAATTATGATTTCAGGGAAGAAATGATGGATTATGTTAAGGGTGAATATGCCCTAAAATGTTTCAAATAACATGACATTTTAGATTTGAAGGGCTGTTTACCCCTTAAACTACCATAAACTACACAGTTATGTAAATCGAAATTGAGGTGAAAGCATTGAAAGCCCTTTAAGCCATTGAAAAGTAAAAATTATAAAAATAATATAATATAATAATCTATTACTGTCTAAAAAATGTACTGTTTTGCTTTCTGGTGAGATGTTAGATGAGAACATCGATACCACTCTGAAGTCTGTCAGCTGAATATGAAGCTCCAGCCAGCACAGAGACAGGAAACAGAGAGCCTGTTTCATGTATGGATTAGAAGACAATGGGCCCTTGGGCACAGATACATACAAAAGGCATCATCATCATCAGCCCATCATCTTTCCTACAAAGGACCAAAACACAGGCTTAAACGTTGTTTTGCCTTTTTTTGTGTCTCTTTGAAGTAGTTACACATCTCTCCGTTGTCTCTTTGTAGTATTTTCTGTCTCTTTGTCTGTCTTTGTAGTTGTTTGTGTCTCTTTGTAGTCATTTTAGGTTTCTTTATAGTACCGGTACGCCATTGAAGCTTCATGAACCATTTGCTTTATTTTTATCAGTACTTTATAGTTGTTTTTGGTCTCTTCGTAGTAGTTTTGTTTCTCTTTGTAGTTGTTTTATATTTCCTTTTGGTCATTTGGACCCTTTTCCTGGTTGGTACACGTCTCTTTGGGTATCATTTTGTAGGTGGCACTTCAGGCCCTGGACTTGTAACCGGTAGATAATCAATCCATGCCTGACTCTGTCAAAAGTAACACAATCCACCTACCAGGACCTGTAACTGATTAACATGCAGTGTCTTGTATCTATAGCTTGACACCAGGAAGTCGCTGCTCCCAGTCGTAAGTGAGGATAACCCTGATATAACATTGAATGTTTTTTTAATATAAACATCAGCAAGACCTGTCTTCTCCCCGGTCTGGAACCCAGGTGACAGAACGAATCCCAGCTTGTCTGCCTGACATCTCTCAGTGGAAGTCAGTACAGCAGCTGAAGTTCAACCTTGATAGGAACAAGCTGATTTCTCCAGCAGTGCAGAGAACTCTGTGATGTCCCTGGCTCAGACTGCAGGGAACCTGTCTGTGATAGAGGTTGACCAGCTGTCCTGGCTGCCAACATCACTGCAACAACTCGCTCCTGCAGATTCATTCTTCACAACCTCAGGAGGGAACTTCTTATTCTCACCCAGGAGGCAGTGCAGGTAATGCAGCAGCATGTAATATTATGTCTACAGATGCAGCTGGTGGCCTTTAATTGTTAAATTAAATATATTAGGTGCAACTTTTTGAAAATAACTTGGTTAACTCATTGAAATCAATGCAAGGAAAATGTGTTTTTGAGAATTTTTTGAAAGATTCAAGGGTTAGACTACTTAAAAAATCCACAGAAAGTCAGTTCCAGAGACATGCAGCATATTGACTAGCTGGCTTCACTGAGTTTAACCCTTGGCCCTGGGCTCCACCAGCAGCCCACTCCCACTTGAGAGGCCTGGCAGAGCGTACTCCTTAAACATGTAATGTATTTTGGTCCCACTCCATGTATTGATTCATAAACAAGCTTTGCTTTGTATTCAATTCTTTGGCTGACAGGAAGCTGGTGTAGGGGCTTAAGCATCGGGGTGATGTGGTCTGACCTTTTGGTCCCTGTAAGAGCTTTCGCAGCTGCATTTTGAATAAGCTGAAGCTTTTTGTCTTTTTTGGGAACCCTGTCAAAAGGCCATTGTAGTGGTCAACACCAGTGGAAAAAAAGTGAATATGTTTTTTTCAGGTTATTTTCACATGAAGTCCCTGAGTTTGGCTAGATTTGTAAGATGATGAAAAACTGACGTTATAACTGCTTTTATGTCACTACTTAGACAAAGAGCAGTGAGCTGGGGGGATTACTGAACAATGGACAGGCTTGTCTAACTGTTTACAACAGCTCTCAGTATTTATGCAAGGCTAATAAGATCCTGACTACAGCTCAATGTATCCTTTTGATTGGTTTGTATAAAATCTTACGAACTGTTCTATTTAATGCTCGGAAATAGTTGCACAGTCACATTTTTAAAGACATGTTTAACGTTGTCAACCACAACAAATTTAGGCAACAAAACTGCTCGACGAGGTTTAGAAAACAGAAAAGATATTCCAAACGTAACAACTGGACAGTCACACAGGTGACAAAGGTGTGGTTTAGAATGTGACGGTGGCTGTAAAAACATACATTTATAATGGATTAATTTGGACAATCCTTGAATTAATCGTGTGTACTTACTTCCATCAGGAAAAATAACAAATCTTAGCTTAAAATGATGATATTTCATAAAAAGTCAATTCATTGTTCATGCTCCAACAATAAACTGTTTGTAAAAATTGTAAATATTTCTATATCGACTGCATGTTGGCCCCCATTTTTTTTGTACTTTGTGAGCAGTACAAAATGCTGCATATATAGATTCCATTTTGTTTTATTTTGTAAAATAAGTTGTCAAAGAAATTCAACCTTTGGTTTCAAAGGAGCCACGAACGCTGATGTCCTGGGTCGAGCCTCACTTCCTCCTTTCTTATTGGCATACTTGCTACAGCCACTAGGTGTCACTGTAGCAACAAACATCAGTACGGTTCCAAATAAGCTCTTGCGTACAATTGCGCGGATTATATACAAATTGTAGTGCATCACTTTTCATAGGTATAACTACAAAGATTGAAAACAGCCTTTCCATCTCCACTTAACACACACAAGACTGATGTCCATCTCACTCTGAGAACGAAAGCAAACAAGCACATTTCCTACAATGCACAACTGCTCCTCCAAAAAATAGTTCCACTGGTATAAAACCAGGGGGTATTCACTTTCTATGGATAAAAGTTGCTTTGATATTCCATTTTCAGAGAATGGCTAGGAAAGTTGAAAACAGGATTCCATCTGCTCCTCAGCTACAGGGAGAAGCAGCATCTACCTTTCCTGAGGATTAGACCTCTTTCATCATTTACACACTGTGCTGCCGACTGTAATGAGCTGTAATTATGTGTGATTATGCTTAAACCTTCCTGAATGTGACGACCAAAAGCAATAACATCATTACACTAAATTGTATCACTTTGACTGTTTTGCAGTGCACTTATTGTTGGTGGGGGCGGTGGTCTGCTAAAAATACTTTATGTACTGTATATCCAGATAAATCATCCCTATACAATATGTAAAGAATCCCCATCCCGAGACTTCCATATCTATAATAGAATGTGAATAGCAGTTGCAGCCTTCACAATAGGGCATGTGACAACACGTATGCACGCGGCCCCGATGGATAATTGCTATCATTTCAATATTAATGTGGCTCCCTTGTATGCAGTAGTGGGCCATGCTAGAGCCTTTGCATGCAGATGGCATCAGACTGAAAATAAAGATCAAAGACAAGAGAAATCCCATTTGTTCCACTCCCTGTGTAATGCCAAGGCTTTAGGAGAATCTGCCTGCTCGATTTCTGGGCTCAGAAAGAGGAGCTGAATGTGAGATGTGGCTGGCACAGATGGCAGCAGCTGATATCCAGCCAGTAAGATTGAGAACACACTCTATGGTTGCTGTTGTTACTACTGCCGGCCCGGCTTTGCTCTGTGGGTTTCTCTGGGAGTGTCAGACACGCTACTTTTAGCTGGTGGCCTCCCTGTCCACATCAACACACATGTGGAGATCAGACTGTCTGGAATGACTGATTGTAATTACAAATAGATTAAGAATAAAGAAAGACATGAGAGTTTCCTTATTTATCCAAAAGGATTAATAATTAAATGAGACTGTTGGGAAAACATTGCAATCCACTCACATAGTATAGCCCAACACAAGAAATCTTTTGGCAATCGCAATCTCTAATGGACACAGCAAAATCAAGCAATGTGTGTGTGTGTGTGCACCATATGTATGTGGTTTTAACATGTAATGGTTTTAATTTGGACTCCTGGGATACAGGGCTTTGGGCGAAAAAAGGAAACAAAAAAATAATCAGTTGATTAATCCAAATGCCTAATTTTTTAGGGGAAAAACATACAAATGCATCCTTCCCACTTTCCGGTTCCACACTGATTTCATTTTACATCAAAATGAATTTACAGAGGCTTGTAGTGATCTGTGAATCCTCGGTGGTGGCACATTTACATGCCGGAGTGACGGGCTGACGAGAGTGGAAAACTGTTTTAGCTACACGACAGCACATAAACCACCAGAACCGAACATTTGGAACCAACACGCAGCAGCTGGAGGTGTAGTTGTAACATGACAAACTACACAACCCACGGCAGAGTGTTTCTGCTGCTGTGTCAGACGTTTGGAACACTGGAATCACTGTTGGGGGAGTCAGTACAAGGCAGCGATTTCAGTGATTTCTGGCAGTTACACAGTAAATGAGCAGTAGAGCTACTAGACCACAGGCTGGGACCACATGCGATTCTAGGGGTACCAAGTATAGGGGGGCAGACCAGGGGTGCAGGCTGACTATTACAGAGGTGTTGGTTTAAATGCCAATAATGTCAGCGTAGGGAGGAGGATGAGGTGGATGGATGGGAAAGAAAAACACATGACTTTGTCCCAGGACATTGATGTTGGTGACATTTGTCAAACCTATACAACTCATATAGGCTACATGACTTAATTTATGTACCAAACATACTTATTTAACCCAAACCATGATCTTTCCCTAAAGTTAACCAAGTCATTTTGTTGAACTCACAACACTAACCACATGTTCCATGTGACCTTAGCAGAGAATAAACTAAATTTGGAGGCAAATATTGTATTTTTCACTCAACTGCATTTAGCTGCAAGCTTTAGTTAGGTTTCAGTTCAAGATTTAACATAAACATGATAAAATGATTACACGTGTATAAATTAAGCTACATAAAACTATAATACATTGTTAAAATAAACCTTACCTTGACAACAGTAAAATGCTGCTTACATAAATGCACATAAAAATAATAATCCAATAATATATTTGAAATATATATAACAATCAGGGTCCATTCTGCACAACGAGAACTTTTGATGCTGATACTTTTGTACTTTTAGGAAGCTTTGAATGCAGGACTTTTACTTGCAGTTGAGTAATTTCAAAGTGTGGTATTTGTACTTTTACTTAAGTAAAGTATCTGATTACTTTTTACACCACTGGGATTTATACCGTCAACACAAAGCTCATACTTTTCAGCAATGAAGAAACTGAGGAGCTGAGGGGCTAAGAGTATACACTATATACTGTTGTGCAAGATGATTAACATGAATCTAAAATCCTCTGGCAAGAAGATTTTATTTAAGTACATATTAACACGCCCTCATTCCCTTCTGTCTTCTAAATTGTTGAGTAAATTAAGGCTGTTACAGCACATCACTCACTGTTGAATCACTACAAGATCTCATTGTCACGAAGGAAGCTCACCTCTAATCTGGCTACATCACCGTGGTAATGTTTACTGCAGTTGAGTCACATGACACCAAACGGGAATGAGTGCAGAACGTGTGAAAGAATGTCTGGTTAACACTACTGTTGTATTACCTGGGCTGTAAGCTTTGTGGTGCCAGCTAATGCAAAGACAACCTGGCTCAGTCAGACCTGAACCCCACAGCTGTGATCAGACGGTTCAGTTCAGAGGACGGCTGCATGAGGGAGATTCACTTCATTATGAAAATGTAAGATTTGCCAAAAACTGTAAAAAATCTTCTGTCCTACATTTGAGTGTATCACATCTGCTTTGATCCATCTTTTGCTTCTTTTTTACTCACAACACAAGCAATAAACTGTTAACTACATACTGCAGCACTGGCTGATCTTCAGATGCAGTATCATCCTTGTTTTCTGCACTCCTTCACTTGGAATTGGCCCAGATGTAATTAGCAACATCGCATCCATGCAATGTCAAACTGTCTTTCCAACAAGCGTCCAAAATAAAATTTTCAAGATAAACTTGAAAGAGATAGATTGGATTTATTTGAAGCAGGCAGGAGTTCTGACGCAGAAGCTAAGCAACCTACTGCTGTGGACGAGGACATGGCAGTATTGTAGCCACAGAGAAAAAGGGGACCGAAATAAATCAGATATTTGTTTGTTCATGTTATTGTGTAAATGTAGTGTTTGAAACACCAAAATCATACAATTATACAAACCAATGGAGGCAAAGCTTAGATTAGAGATTGGTTCCCTTCATGTTAATTCAATTAGGGTTGTCGGACAGGAAGGTTAAGATCTGGAAATATTAGCTATATAACGTAAACATATTCTGAGCCAGTACTCCTGTTTCTCTTCCCAACTGCCATCTATTGTAAGTAATACACTGACTCAATATAAGTACCTCATATCACACGACTTCAATGAATCTCAACTATTCCTTTAAAATGTGCGTAATTAGCGAAACTTGCAAGAAAAGTAAACACTGTAAACAGATTTTTCCTCATTTCTGACAGCACTGCGGGGCGTCTATCTGTTTCTTACCAACAATATATCAGTGTAAGTTTGAACAGCCCTGAAACAAAACGGATGCCCCAACCCTGTTCCTGTCAGATCTGTGAAAACATACCATGCTACATTCAGAGTGTGAGACTGAGAGGAGAGCAGAAGGTTCATCCGTGGTGTGGTTTACAGGTCATTAGCAGCAGGCTGACAGCTTCACTAATACACCCAGAGGAAATACGGACACACACACTGTACTGTATGCTGCTGTAGTTGACATCTGTGCTTTAATAAAACGCTGCGGAAATTACTGTCATACATTGTTTCCCTTTGTGCTGGCATAACTGAGGAGGAAATTGGGAAAGTAAAGTGTGAAATGAAGAGATGTGCTTTCGTTGGCTGGATGCAAATGAAATGTCAACACTACAAAGGCAGTTAATGAGATTTTGCCCTATCTAATTTTCACATTGTTGACTAAAGTGAGAAAACTCTAACAAACAGATTCATTAGACTACTATAAGATGTGTGTATGTGTGTTGCTTTGCCTTATGTAGCATGTCACCAGACTGAGTCTAAGTATAGGTACTTGCATCTGCATCAAACTCACATTAAGGACTGACATGAATATGTATGAAGACTGAACTAACTGAACTTCATCTGTTTGAGATGTGGGGTCTGATGAGGTTCATGTATATTCCACAAATAAATACCAAAAGGTACTTCTTATAAATAAACATGGTTCAATGGTTGTCTTTATTGTCATTACATAATACAGGATTACTTCCTGACGCACACGCAGAAAAAATATCAGTACCATGTCATTATTTACGGTGGAGTACAGAGGATGGACTCTTCCAGTCTGAGGACAGAAGCTACTCGTCAAGTACCGAGACTTTGCCAACTACCCCCAGTGAGTGATACTGACACAAGTCAACCTAGAGTATGAGACACACTGGGCCCACTGACTTTTTAAGCCCACCCATGATTACTTTCTGAAATCAACGAGGAAATGGATTTGTCCTCTCTCTGGATCAGTAGTAAACTGATCAATGTATTCTCATAAACGGCTTGTATGATATCTTATGAAATATGACCATTTATTCTTAACTCTTAATTATTTTAATGATGTAAAACTTGGTTACCTCTACTACAACTACTTTTACCTCCATACGTAACTTCTTTGCAGATACTCAGATGACGTAGAATGTGACATTTGTAGGTATGGAATTTATTTTGTGATTCAACTTAAAACAACAATGCTGACTGTTCACTTAACAGGGCGTAAGAGCACAAGACCTCACTTCCTCCTTTGTCACGGCCATAATGACAACAGCCACTGGAGGTCACCATCCAATAACGTAATAGGCTGCACCTCTTAGTTCACAGTTACATGGGTAATCTACATATTATAGTTCTGTACTTTTCTTAGGTACATCTACAAACTGTGAAGAGAACAACCTAAACAGGTGAAGGCTGGCTGGGATATCGTCTGTGATGTGCTGGACAATCAGTTTCTCAAAGCACCTGTCAGTAGCCATGTTTCCATTAAAGTCAAATTGTATTTCGAAACAATTACATTTCGCATTAAAGAAAATGCAAATTATGGATGTGTATATCAACTGGTTTAGAGTGGATAAACAAAGCTGCATATATGTCCTTTGTTCAAAAGACTACAGTGCAATGTATTGCTGTAGGCTAATCCATCAGTAAGCAGTAGGAGAAGTTGAGTTTGCACAAACAAGAAAACAGTAGAAGAAGTAGAGATTGTGATAAAGAGAAAAAAACAACAAAAGAGGTTGCAAATTGGATAACTTTAGCAACCCAGGAGAGAAAATCGAAAGTCTTCAGGAATTAGATTCAATTGGGCAACTTAATATTGTTCTTTTAAATCAGCTCGTCTTGACTGGCAATCGGAATCAGCTGAACAGACAGAGTTAAGAATATAAGAACTTATTCAGAATTTTTTTCCATCTCCTATTTAGTGCATTAACTCTTTTTCAAAGAAAGACAAAAACCACAGCAAGTAAGCATGAACACTTTCATGTGCATGTTCCAAAGTTTTGTTGAATTCTGGTGTTTCAACAAGCTTTTCACATGCAAATCTTCAAAATACCCATACACTGAGGAGATGTTCTCTTTAGCGGGCAGCCAGGGTACGAGTCTGACCCCCTTTAGCTTTATCAATAAAGCCGAAAAATGACCCATTGACACAGGGTGGTAATAGTTTAGACTTGACATGACAGACTTTGTACGTACAGGAACAATGGTTGCTGACTTGGAGCATGATCAATCATCTGTGACAGTCAGGTAAAAATGTTAGTGATGACATAAACTAGCTGTTTGGCACATGTTCTTAGCACGCAGCTAGGGAAGTTATCAGACGCAGCAGCTTTACTCACATTCAAACTCAGCAGGGTTCTTCTCACATCTGCTGTGGATAACCTGGTCTGAACCCTCTGTGATTAATGGTTCTCCTGGGTGGCGGTATCTCTGAACACGTGCCACTCGGTGCACTCAAAAACTGTCCTGTAGCGCTTCTGTAGCCTCATCTGGTCCATACTTTAACTGTATGTCATTCCTGATGGTTTGACCCTTTTAATCAGCTGGGAGTAAAGGACCTGACCCACCGAGCCGGCCGTTGGCTGCCATTTTTGGGGTGACCTGCACCAATTGGCACGGCTCAGCCTTGGCCTGCCCTTCTTGGCAGCTTTTTGACTGAGCATGTTAAATCAGCAGAGAGAAGCAACTCTGATTTTCTGTTTAGCTTAAGCAATTTACTGCATTGGAAGAATAATGGAAGGGAGGGAAGCAAACACATGATTGGTATTTTCCCAACACCATGGCCATCTGAAATGAAGCAACTGAAGTGTGAAAATGCTTTGATTCATGTATGTAAAACAACGATTCAATTATCTATAGACAAAAATCTTAAAGCTTTCCTTTCTGAATGACAAATACAGACTACCCTACCTTTTATACATGAAAGGGATAAAGGATGGAAATACAGAGCCAATGCTAAAATACATTAATCAATGATAACTGTTATGGATGTAATATCTGCTTTTATTCCTGTTGTCTCAAACAGGAATTGAATGAAAACACACATGGGGATTTGGACCAGCTCTGGTGATGTTGATACTATAATAGCTCACCAATTTAAAGTGTTACCCACTGTGATCATCCTGCTCGGATTCAATTTAACTCTCTGCTTTGATGTCTTTGAAACCAGGATGCAGAGCCTTTAATGGCTGATCATCATCTCAGGATGTGAGCGCATTCACATGTACTTTCCTTTACTCTGAACCAACATGTCATTGGGATTATTGACAGGGTTGCACTGTCCAATTACACACAAATCCTAGACAGCAATAATAATGATAACAGCAGACTAGTATATCAAAATACTGAGAAAACGAAACACTAGGAAAAATACACAAGGAGAGCAGAGATGGACTACAGTAAAACAAGTCAAGGCAGGGCAGACAATCATAAATATCGGAAGTAAATCAAGACATAACACATGAGAAGAGTCGGAAAAAAAGACAGGAAATACAAATTTATGATACGAAATCCAAGAACTGAAACTCTAATAACTAAAAAAACATTTAGAGCTAAATACTTTGGTTAAACCAAGGCTGAACTAATATGTAACTAGAGAAAATTTGATATGCAATAAAGTCAGGACAGTTGTTCAAAATGCCTCAATGCACACAACTAAATGATTTAAATCAGGGTTCAAAGTGTGCCGGTACTCACCAGTTCACTCTTTTCAATCAAAAGTACACAACTTTTTACGTAACTTCCGTGGCTCACAGTTTGTGAATCACGTTGTTTTATGTAACTTTTGTTTTTTTACATAACTTCCATTGCATTTCCGGTAAATTGATTTAATTTTTACTTTCTTTTTAAACGCATTACAAGGAAGATTTTTGTCCTAAACCTTTAAAACCTTTTTTTTACAACCATGAACCGTACATGTGCTATTTTTAGAACACTCTGTGGTTTCACGTAACTTTCACGCATTACGTGCCACCAGCTAGGAATTCGGGGGTTAAGGCACTGGCAATTCTCACAAGCTAACAGTATTTCCCTCAATCGGGATCTTCGGATGATTTGTAATGGCCTTTAATAAACAGCAGTTTTCACCTCATGGTTGTGGTCACACATATTCAAATGCAGGCAAGTGATCATTACCTGCTGAGTTGATATGTGGTTATTACAGGATATGACCCACGCCAGTATTACCGTATTTTTCGGACCATAAGGCGCACTGGATTATAAGGCGCATTAAGCGAAACAAAACAGTCAGATAAGTCAGTCTCTTCCACAAATCCATGTCCTCTAGCTTCCTCCCACACTTCAAATGCAGCTTACATTTAATTGGTGACTCTAAATTACCCATAGGAGTGAATGAGAGTGTGAATGGTTGTCTGTCTCTACGTGTCAGCCCTGTGATAGTCTGGAGACTTCTCTCCCAGTGTCAGCAGGGATTGGTTCCAGCCCGACACATCCTGAGTTGAGATAAGCAGTTAAGATTAATGGATTGTGGATAGGAGAAGAATATTCACCAATGGCGTAGCTGTGTATGTGTGAGTGCAGAATCAGACTCAGCCACCGATATGTTGAGAGCCATGTGAAGACAATCGATGTGCAGTCCAGACACTTCAAATTTTTCTCATTAACCATAACTGTAAACAATCCCACCAGGCCTTCAGAAAGTACTTCATTAAACAAATGTAAAGTGATATTATTTATACTCAATTCTTGATCTTGAATCTATAATCAATGTCATGGCCAGTATTTGAAATAAAAGCACTCTTATAGTTTAATTGTCTTCAGTTTTGTGTTGTCTGTGGCATTCTAGCGAGTTGTTTTGTTGGATGGTAAGGCTTTCTATACTAATTATTGTGCAGACTATGAACACATTTTTCTTCAAACCAGCTTTTTAGGCTTCTGGCTGTGGTTAAATGGCAGATGTCTCACCTGAACAAACAAATAACTGAGGGAGTAAATGCCCCTGAGCTGAAATAGACTTTAGCTCAGTCGAGAGGCAATCAAACCTTATCTACAATATTCACAGAAAGCAACAGATGCATGCATAAAGCATCAAATGCTGTCGGTCTGCATTTGTATTTTGATATTGTTGATAGGCTGGCTTTAGCGTGACTCACTGAATTTAACAGAGTGTATGGGTCTGGCAAATAGATTAATTCATTTGGCTTTTTATCTTGTGGGCTGTACTTTGGCTTCCAGTGATGTCATGCTAGGCTAGCATAAATCATTTTAATTAGTCCTGCCAAACAACAAGCACTCTCCTATTTAAAGCACATTAGTTGGAGTGGGAGCTGCAGATCATATTGATCACACACACACGCACACACA
>CAFUXE010000216.1:274234-284543 GCA_903364295.1 Serranus cabrilla
GATGATCAGGGAGCGCCATCTAGTGGACTGACAATATGAAGAAAATAGTAAATGAGGCTTCATTGGCACATCGCTCAATGCCACTCTATGATCCTCTACTTGACAAAGGATCAGTTCCTGACATCCTGCTGGAAACCACAGAGCTCCTCCAGCCCACCATCCACCGCCTGCACACTGTCCTGAGGATGCCCAGCAAAAAAATATCTGTGTGGCCTGGTTTATTCTTCCATGCAGCCAATGTTTAAATAGTAATGTGAGGGGAAAAAAGTCAACAAAGGACAGCAGTCCATAAAAGCGAATGCCTGGACTTTTTTATCATCTCTGTGGTGCCAAATTCATTAGGAAGAGCAAATGATTAAAACCAATTTATGTCCAATCAGTAAAATTCATTCATTTTCTTTTCATTCCCCCCATAAAATGGATGTTCATTTGCTTTTATTTGGGTTAGCAGGGCGGTGTATGTGGGATTGAGTCAAAATAAAACACAGTATTTGTGTGTTCATGGTAATGTGTGTGTATTCATGGTAATGAAAGAACATGTCACCCAGTGCAACAGTGGTGTGTGTTTGATGTGTTTTTAATAGTTTGTGGACAGCCAAGACTCACTACTGTATGGCTCTGTTCCAGCTGATGGGAGCAGCATGGACAGGAAGAACCCAAAGACAGACTCAGAGATGGGCAGATTCAATAAAGACACTTTAATAAAGCTATAGGTTTTATAAGCTCAGAGTCCAAATGGCAGGCAGGTACAGCTGGCAGCTCTCAGGCAAACTCAACTCAACAGCAACAACAAAGTGACAAAGAACAAAGGGACTGGGAGCTGTACTACGAGGAGTTCAACATACAATTGGTATCTTTTGCTCATCTGGTACGGCTAAACCTAACAACAGCAGTTAATTATGTTTTGATATTTCATTTTTACTTTCGCTCACAAGTCAGTTTCACACCGCCCGGGCTGCAGCTGAAAGAATACGGCGAAACAATGCCATAAGTATAGGCTCACATCTAAACACATTCATTTAATGGAACACACACATGTAATTATAGCCACTGTTTACAGTCAATTTTTATATAGAGTCGATCGTGTGAATGTGGAAGTTTATAATGTCACTGCTCCATCCAGGGCACAAGTTGATCTATAGACTATAATTATATTTGTGTATTCCATTGTATTCCTGTTAATGTGTTTCTGAGATGTATTGTTATGAAGGGTATGGCCATTTGTATGGTCTCATTCTTTCCATGGCAACCTCGACAGACGGAAAATAAATGCTTAAACATTATTCAGAGTGGTAAGTGGGTTTATTTTCATATCTCATAAGGACAAGTACAAGGCTTTAAAGCTTTAATCTGTCTACAGGATATCGCTCAGAAATTGTTGTGGAAGGCCAAAGTCTCTGAACCCTCCTGTCCTGTATCCGCACTCCAAAGAAGCTGGATACGCAGGAGCTCAAGATCACAGGAGCACCACATGTTCCCGTGGGAATTATGAAGCCACGCGATAACAACCATGTAAAGACATATCAACATGTAAACAACAGGTATTTTACTTTCCAGATGTTGATCTGCAGTTCACTTCAAGTTCAATTAACTTCTCTTCGTCCATTGCGAGATTTTGATATAAAGAAGGATGAGATTTACGATCGACAACATGGTGCTTTATTTTGAAACGACCGGATTCTCTGTTCGTTTTCATGTTTCATTTCCTGTTTGGTACGATCTGCTCTGCAGAGATTGACGCGAACCTGAAGCATACAGCGGCCAAAATAGACTGGCTGCGGCTAATTACGGCGTAGTGCGAGGCGCGTTGGTGTCGCTGACGCTGTATATGTGAATCAGCCTTTATGATCTGTGTTTTCTAAGTTTTCTGAACCACAAAGTTGATTCTGTGAGATTTCAGTCTTTGCTGGTGTTTTGTGTTTTGGTGCTCTACTTCCCCCTTCCTTTTGTCTCTCAGTTCCTCTTGCATTGCATGTGTGAGCAGGTGATGAGACACACCTGCATGAGATCAGTAATCAACATCTGGAGTATGGTCATTCTCTGGTCCTGACCCTAATTTGAACTCCCTAATTCCATCTTGTTCGGTAGTGCTGGTTACTTTGAGTTATTCTTAATTATAGTATTCCCAAGTACTAACCATGTTGTTTCTTGTGCCTTTTTCCTGACCACCTGTGTGTCTAGCTGCCTCTCCGGCTCCTTTTGTTTCCTCTGTGTTCAAGGCTCTCCTTTGCGCTCGCTCCCTGTGTTTTTTCCCTGAGACCTTGTAGCTGCTGTGACTGTGGTTGGAATAAACCCTTTTTTTGTACTGATTCATCTGTGTTGTTGTCTCTGCTCTGGGGCTGTCTTTTAACCTGGCCAGATCTTCATGGTAACTAATGCTGCAAAGCTAACCTGGTCGGGACCAGTTTTTGTTTTGGAGTTTCATCTTGAAAATGGCCAAAAAGCACATTTGACTCCACAACTTTTTTGGAAATGGTGTCACTCTGTAGTCAATCTATGATCTATAGAGATTCTCAGCTGAGAGAATGTTATAAATGCAAGCTTATTGAGTTGTAACGTTGCATTAATGCCACTGAAACCGTGCAGCTACAGTAGGGCTTACTGTAAGTATTATTCTGGAACCATTGTTGCTCTTACTAAGCTACTGAATAAGTTTGTAGTGTTCCCTTACCATGTATGCACACAGTCGCTAAAATTAGTCTATTGTAAAATAAGGTAGCATACAATTACACTTCACTATTGTCAAAACCAGGCGACATTGGACGGCTTTCGACAGAGGCATATTTCAACCCTCAGTGGGCACTTCAATCGCATGCTTTAACGGCCATTAAGACAGAAGAGACACACTTCATGCTAGTAGCCAGAGAGTGGAACATCGAACACGAAGTTGTCTCACTGTCCACGGTTAGTGCACGAGAACAGACAGCTCCTCTTTGAACACATGCCATGCATCGCACACAGTGTGCACCGAGCAGTTACGGTTTATTTACAACACAATTCAATTCAAATGTGAATTAATGCTCAAAGTGAAAATGTTAAATATAAAATACAACACTATACGCTATTTTTTTCAATATTTTTTTTGCACAAAGCAAGCCCATCCAGTTTTCCATGTTGATAAGGGTATTATAATATAAATTCCAGGGACATTAAAAATGTGCGATTAATCGCAAGTTAACTACGACATCCATGAGATTAATCGGGATTAAATATTTTAAGCGATTGACAGCACAAATATACGTTTAAATCTGTTGCATCAGCAAGGAGTGTTGAGTAACAAAATAAAACAGGAAACACTAAACAGGAATGAATGACTGCATAAAACAAGTAAAAACATAATCTAAAAGAGCAGGGAGCAGATATCCGACAAACATCTGCACATGGGATCTGAATTATATTATATTACATATTCAAAATCTTAGTAATTTAAGAGCTGTCTTAAGGTCCTTAACATTTCAGCTCATGCTCTACTTTAGTGGACTAATCACACAGTTAGCAATCAAGTGGTGTCAGAGGTTGAAACACAGGAGAAAAAGTTCAAACAAGTGTTAGTGCTGCAAATTAGCTCAGGGATATTATTATGCCCCATTTCACATCCTGTCAACATAAATTAAGGGAAACATGTTTAACAGATAAAATTGAAGTCTAACTTTACTTTATAAAAGAAAAATATAATATACACACCACCGTTCAAAGGCTTGTGGCCACCGAATTGGGTTCCAGTCATATGTCTGAAAAGACAACTCTATATGTGTGAAAGGTTTCTCATGTTCTGGTGAAATGCAATCCTGTTTCAATTTCAACATCATTTGTGCTGTAATGTTCGACAATAGGATGCCTTCTCCATTATTCTCATCAAAGCCTCTGTTCTGTCAGAGAAGTGCGGGGAAAACAACTGCCAGCAGAGAAGAGTCACAGCAGCAATATGAAACAAAGCAGTAGCAAGTCAGGCGAGTCAGGATCTAGGCGATCCAGGTTCAAGGCGAGGCTAACAGCAGCTCTTCAGAAATTTTATGTACGACATCTTTCTTGGCAACAACCACTCTCTCATCAGCTGGCTGAGCGAACCCATGAGTGCTTAATATGAACCACCTCAGGCATCTGTGTGACAGTGATGTCTAAGACCAGAATGCATGAAAACAGCCTGACTTAGCTTAGCTGTGGAGCGAGCATTGAAAACATTTGAATTGGGTGAATACTTCCTCCTGTTAATTTGGAGCATGTGGCAAGTAACTTAAACTTCAATGAAATGAAAGCACACTGTGAAAGGGTTTAGGTTTGAAAACAAAAACAATGTGCGACATTAGCATCCTGTCAGTCACACGGTAGCCTCGCCCTAAAGCATACCCTGATTTATTGTCTATTTCAATCTAAATGGGACCAAAATTTACCAAATGAACATCAGGCTGTATTCACGAAAACTTGAAATAAGTGATTGAGACCAATAACTCATGGTGAAAATGTTTGCTGAGGTTATGAATCCAGTAAGATTTAGGGCCATTTTTTCATAGACTTCTATACAGTTAGATTTATTTTCTAACCAGTGGAGTCACCCCCTAGCTGGCCATTAGAAATAATGTTGATTTTGTGTATCCCCGCCATCCTGATCTCACAAAATTAAGTGAAATGATCACGACTTCTTAACACCGAATTCCATGCTGGTGGCACGTTACGTTTTTTCGAAACTGACGTAACATCCATGGCTCATGGTTTGTAAATTACGTTTCGATTAGGTAACTTATGTAACTTCCATGGCCCAAGGTTTGTGAATCGTGTTTTTTTTATGTAACTTACATTTTTAATGTAACTTCCGTGGCTCACTTCACCCTTGTAACTACTTAACTTCCAGCATTTATGGTCATTTATTTACTTTTTAATTTGTCTTTTGTAAGGAAATGTTTTGCCCTAAACCTAGGTCAGTGGTTTTTGTATCCTAAATTCACCTCTAGCCTGCCACTGAGGCTACATGGTGTGGCAGTGGGCTCACAACAAGAGGGTCACTAGTTCGATTCTGCCTTGCGGCACTTCTGTGTGGAGTTTGCATGCGTCAGAGTGGGTTCTCTTTGGGTCCTCCGACTTCCGCCCACATTCCAAAGACATGACGCTTAGGTTTAATTGGTGACTCTGAATTGTCTGTAGGAACATGAATGGTTGTATGTCCCTGTGTATCTCTGGCTCTGGGATCAGCTCCAGCCCCCACGACCAGATTTCGGATAAATGGTAAAAAATAATGGATGGATGGATAGTTTGCTGCTTGTGTACAGCATAGATTCAGTGCAGAAAACAAACAAAGCAATGAAGGCCAAGTCCATATTGCAGTTGCCTGGGTTCAAGTTTTCTCAAGGGTCCTTTGCTGCATGTCATCACCTCTGCCTCTGCTGCCTTTCATGTCTGTCCCTCTCTATCCCAATAAGGCAGAGAAAAATATCTTTTGAAAAAAAAAAAACAGGATGCTGCTGCATTACATTTTCCAGTGATTTCTTATCCTGCTGTTTGTGGAACTAACACTGTGGTCAAACAAAGTAAACAAAAGCACAAGCCTCTAAAGCCTCTTAAAAAGTGGCCTGCTGCGGTGACCTCCTCTATCGAGATGTTCAGCAGCGAAATAAACTAAGTCCCCCCGCGACAGCACATGTAAAGACTTCACACTGACCTGCAACAAAGACATGTAGTGCTCTGAATGTGTTGTGTATGAATCCTCACACTCAGCAGGCGGCCTGCACGCTGGGAAAGATGCCACCATGACCTACCCTTCATTGTATTTCCATCAGACATACCAAACCATATCGCTTTCATTTCCTACAAAAACATGTCCTAGTGTCATTGTCCCAGACATCAGTGAGAGAAAAAGACCAAAAAAGAAAAAAAAAAATCATCCTCTCTGCTCTGTCTCTCTCATTTTCTATTCATAATTAAAGTGTCTCAGAGGACCCTTGCACTGCACTGCCCTATTTCCATATTCACACACAAAGAAAGCCTTTTTATGCTTTGTTCTGTCTGGAGAAATCACTGCATTTCTTTCTCATAAATGGTGTCTTCCTGTCCCCACAGAGTTAGATTGTTCTCCAATTCAGAATGTGGTCTGATGTCTACACGGCATGTTGGCTTCCATTTACAACATCCTGCCATGGAGTCTCATCCTACAGTATCCTGACTCTGTTCCATCAATGAAATGTCCTTTGCATGCAGGGTCTAAAGTCCAAATAAATAAAACACTACAAACATAATAAAAGCACTGATGTATAAATCCCCATGAAGCAACAACAGATCAGAACATGCAAGTTGAGTGACACTGTACCGCTACAAACTATTCAAGGACCTCCCAGTACAAAGAATAAAAATATCAGTGCTGCTGACAGATTGGATTTTCTGTAGTTCCATTCAAATTGCAGCTCAAAGTGTCCCAATTCTGGTTTTATCTCTCTCATGTGACATAGATCTGATGTTTTCATCTCTGTGTCCACAGCAAACAGCTGCACACAGTCCCACTTAATATACTTGAAGCTACAAGTGTAAAGAATAGACTGTATCAGTCAAACTGAAAGTGTTTTTGATACAACAGTAGTCGTAAATTGAAGACTGAGCTGCTTTTCTGCTTATTAGTATTAACATAGAGGAGGGATCAAGCATGACAATTAATCTTGTGAAGAACATAAATATTCACAGCCGATGTCGTGACATGTTTTTGTCAGGTGACCTCTAGTGTCCAAAGTTATTATGACAGGAGCAAAGGAGGAAGTCAGGTGACACAGTATAAAGAGCGACAAAGTACGCATAGGAACGAGGTCAGGGTCGATAGAAGGGTCGAACAAACACAGGACTCTGTGACCCGTGTGAAACCAAAAGTCCATATTAACTTATTTAAAGGGACAGCACACCCCAAAAATCAAAATGACATATTTTTCCTCTTACCTATGAAGATGTTCATTCACCTATATTGTTTTTGTGTTTGAGATAACAGCCATAGAGATGCTACCTTTTCTTAAATATAATGGGACTATATTGCGCTCTACTTGTGTATTAATACATGAAAAATAACACCATTTAATTACAGCCATACTGCTCAGAATAGTCCAGTTAAAGATAATTGATTTACTATTTTTGTATTACAGTTTCTCTGTGATGACCCTCCACTGTTCCGGTTGCATCTCATAATTGTTGGGATGGTAAGATTTGTTTCATTGCAAAGGTTGACTAAAGAGATAAGCCCCCCGGGGCAGCTTGTGCTCATTGTTAGGAGTTGTGTCCAAAGGCGGTAATTGCTTCTATAAAACGGTTGTTACATACATCCGGCCATGTTTTATAAATACATGCACAGCAACATTAAATTCAATCATTTAACGCAAACAAATATTTTTTTTTACCAAGTAATTAAGATATTCAGGCTCAGTTAGCAGTATGGTTCCCATAGCATTGAACAGACATAGCAACACAGAGATGCAGTGGAGAGCATGCTTTAAGACTGGCGTGATTCTTGACAACTATCTGAATATTGCTTTTATCACAAGTAGTGTTCCATCCTCATCAGCATTCTTTTAGCACAGGGGTGTTTGATTCTGGACAGGTGTGTTTTACTTGCAAAGATACTGTTCCATCATCTCCTCTTACACCAGTAGGATTGTAGGGATGATTCACATGTATGCCTTGTTCTGACATGATTTCTAGACCAACATCAGAGAGTTCAAGCACATTGCTGCTTCACAAGTAGTGGTTAGTGTAGATTGTCTTGGTGCTGGCTGCTTTACAAATCATGAATTTTCATTTCCAGTAAAAAAAAATAAAAAGTTCTTATCATATTTCATTATAGCTACACATATAGCTACCATCAGGAACTGTTCACTTTACTCATGCTTACTTCCGAACCCCAGCTGTTGTCACTTCACAGGGATAATATTTCTATTACAGAGTCAAGTAACCAAGCTTCACTGTAACAAATAGGATACCACTGGCCAGTGACAACATAACTACAAACCAAGCTAGCTAAAGTCACATAGGTCGTTGATGTAATTTGTCAAATCTGGGTGAAGATAAAATGTCAGCGGAGTGGATGGCAAGTATTTCTCCAACAAAGTGACAGGATAACATGTTTTTCTTTTGCCAACATCTTTGGGTTTTTTGTGCATTTGTTGAATGACAGCATTGCATATTTCTCACCTCTCCTTCTGTTTGGTGCAGTAATACTGACCAAGTTTGTAGTATGCAGCTCAGCCAATCATAATCAATAACTGGAACTATCTGTTTTATAAACGATCATTTGGAATACTGCCCTAAAATAAGATAAATAAAAAAACAGGGCTCATTTTAATTACTAATGTGGTGTTGGAAAGTCATGCTATCAGTGGAATGAAATGTTTCACTGTGTAGTTTTGTTTAGTGATAACACCACAGATCCATTAATTTATGGAGGAGCAGTCTTGTCACACACACACATTTTCATACACTCCTTCATCCCGTCTCCTCAATGATTTTTGCGCCCCAGTAGACATGTGCATGCGTACCACTATTGAGCACATGGTTCCATATAATATGGATAGATGGCTTAATGAAAGAAGCAGCAGACAGAAAAATGAGTCCTCCTTAAATTGTTTTTGACAAGAAATTATTAATGTCAGCTTGAAATCCAAATTAAGTCTCATCAGTTTCACATGAATCAAAACGAGTGTCTCAATTAACACAATATAAGAAAATCATTTATCCAACAGACTGCAGTTTAAATTACAGTATAAGTGAAGGAATTTGTATCAAAGCCCAGACCCACAGGAATTATTAGCGTGCGCTGATCTTTTTGGGACTTTCTATGTGGAAAAATGAGAGAAAACATGAGGATTCCTCAAATCAATATTCCTCAAGACAATATATGGGAAGAGGCAAAGAAACTCAAAAGAATGATGGGAAAAAGAAGGAATGTGGTTAATAAAGAAAAAGGAGGTGGAAGTGAAGAGGGTGCAGATGGAGGGAGTGAGGATGCTTCAATATATAAGCCATATCTTCATCTCTTTTCCTTCTCCATATCCTATTTCATTATGCACGCTTGTCCCTCCAGACCTCACACACACACACACACACACGCACACACACAGACGCTGAGGCACACTGTAATAAAATGTAACAGCTGTGTAAAATGTCAGGCTGGCCTTTTCTCAGATATATGGTTTGAACCAATCCAAACGTTACCCTTTCTCCCCTTCACCAGAAAGAAAAGAGGAGGAGAAGGACGAGGAGAGCAAGGATCTACATGACTTGAGGGATGGAGGAGACAGGGGTTGGAGGGGAAGGAAAGGGAGGAGAGGGGAGGGGAGCGGCAGGCGGAGGGCTCCGGGGAATACGAGACAACAAAGACAAAAAGAGCCGGAGACATGCTGAAGATACAGACAGCAGCTCAGAGAGAAGGTGCAATCTGAGGGTAAGAAAGACAGACAGACTTTCTTTGTCCAAAAAGGACAAGATAGAAGAAACTTTGGGAAATAATTATCACCAATAAATAATAGCAGTTATATATATGTATGTAGAAATGACACTTTTATCACACGTATATATATTCATGAGAAAAGCCTCAAACAAACGTACATATAAATCTGTCTGCTACTTCAGCACCATGGACAGCGGCATGGATTTATCCATACACAGCACAGGCTCTGCAGAGCCACAGTCAGGGCCATTGATTCAAAGTTACACAAACCTCATTTGGATATACAATCAGTGAGTCAGACAGACTAGACAAAGGGGTAGGTGCATGGAATGGACTCCACTTTAGTTGACAACTAAAACCACTAGTTTTAAGATGAAAGTTCATCAAGCAAAATATTTGGCTATAAATAATGGATATAAATAGCTGTTATTGTTGTTGTTAATAGTGGTAAGTAGTTATAGTTGTAATATTCATTCATTCATTTTCTGTAACCGTTTATCCGAAGCCGGGTCACGGGGGGCTGGAGCCGATCCCAGCTGCATTGGGCGAGAGGCGGGGTACACCCTGGACAGGACGCCAGTCTGTCACAGGGCTGACACATATAGACAGACAACCATTCACACACTCACTCACACCTACGGGCAATTTAGAGTCACCAATTAATTATTGGTGTGTTTTATAATATAAACACCATAAAACCAGACAAAAAACATGAAAAATGTGTTCATCACCATCATATCACATAGTACTCCATATTTCATAACCCATGTTAACCCATGTACTAATTATAAAATACTACACAGCAAAGCCAGCACACACAAATTAACACTATTTGAGTTTATTTTAACACTTTAAGACATGTTAACACTGTGACTAGTTATTATCTCTGTAGCTATACAC
>CAFUXE010000216.1:284629-324760 GCA_903364295.1 Serranus cabrilla
GACATGTAGACACGTAAAATGTATTTATTTTAAAACATGATGAAAACACAAAAAAATATGGAATGAAGCATGCTTTTTTTATGCATTGCTTATTAAAGCGTATAAAATGAATCAGATAATCTGTGCAGATGACAGCATGTTAATTATTTAGCTGCTGCTGAGTTGACAATAGGGCTGATGCTATAGGATGAAGATATAAATCCAGGATTATTTTCTGTAACTACAGATAAAATGTACTCTTAATTTGTCAAATAGAACCGAAGCCACTCTTTCTCTAGCTGATTCAACCATACTTCACCAGCCATTTAAATCAACATCATGAAAGCAATGAATTATTTTTAATGATTATAAGGTTGTTGTTTTTAAAATTAATTTCTGAATCTTTTGACAGGCATTTCAAATAGAATACTGGCTTGGAAGTGTGCAAAAACTGATCCACACAATCAATGTCTTATGCTCACTAAGTTTAGTGTGGCAGAAGTTGTTGGCTGACAACTTGAATCCTATATAAATGTTTGTGGAAAACAGTTCCAGTACCAAAATATGGTCCTGTTGCCTACAGATTCAGTTTATAAAGACAAGTAAAATCAAACAGCAGCTATGAACACCAACATGTTAACACGTAGCAATATCCAAAATATTCAAAAATACCTGCTTTGCATACAACAGACTATATTTGTTATATACGTCATAATTTAACATAGTGGTTTAATGCACAGTACAATCTTTAGGGGCCCGTTAGCAGCATGGTAGACTTTCACTGTAGTGTCTACATTTTTGGGCACGTCAATCATATTCACTCATTATCTCTGCATTGAAGCTCTCCCTGTGTATCCTCAGGCTGAGGCTTATTAAAAGGTCAGAGGTGAGCAGACGGAAGGCTCCTTCCTGTCGCTTCTCAGTTTGAAGCATCCCTAATGATGGCAGGAGATTTTTAGATTCAGAGGAGTGAGTGAGGAGGAGGGTGAATAAGCCACAAATTGCCCAAATAGAATGTGTCCAGCCACATATATTTTTTTCACAATCGCGGCCCTATTTCAATTGCAACACTGCAATAAGTGCAAACATGAACCATGGATGGATTATTGAACAGGAGAGGCACAAGTCCAGGGGCCCAAAGTGTCAGGGCCCCCCGGCCCTTCACTAAAACAGACATGTACCAACCAGAATAAGCCTTAGAATGGCCACAAAGAAACACTGAGAGCACAGACCTCCACCAAGGCAATAGGGTCAGTTAAGCAGTTATATACAGATTAGGGCTGCCCTTACGATTATATTTTTTTATCGATTAATCTATCCATTAATATAACAACAAATTTACCTATATTTCAATTTTAAAAACAACACTTTATTCAATAAGCTTCTTTTTAAAGAAACAAATATGACTAACAAATTATGCGCTGCAGGGCATTATTCCCCAGCTGAAAAAACAGACACATAAAGTACATGGGAAATAAAGATAAATGGCATATTAAAATTAGTATAACTTCTGTGTCACTGCTGTGTTATATTAATAATATATTCACTGTATGTAATATCATCACTCCCTGAACTGGAGAATCAGTATTTCTACTTAAATACTGGACTTTAAGACATTAGGACATTTTAGGACATTTTTTAAGTGTTGAGTGACAGAAAATAACTGAAAGGGTGTACAGAGTGTAAGGATCCCATGTGAAATGGCTGAATAAAACTGTGAGATGATTGTGGTGTAGAGTTCTGTTTAACAGTAGCAGTGATGCAGGGGAACGGACATTGAACGGACATCTTTCATTTTGCGACGCACGCCTAATAGGGATTATATTGAGCAGCGTATTTTAAGAGCACACTGACATTGAAATATTTCATCCACTAGATGGCGGCAGTTAGTGAAGGCAATATGGTCACTAATGCAATGATATAAATTTGCAATATCAATTCCAGATTGGTACGGTATGGCTCATGGTACTGCAACATGGCGGCGCCCTTGTCCCAAAAGTTAAAACTGCGCTCCGTTTTTCCTCTTAAATGGTTATATTTGTGACATTTGTTGTATAATTATTGATAAGAATAGGACTCAGTCTAACAAATAAGGGTAATTTGTTCGACTGCTTCATTTCCACTTTAAGGACGGGTGTGATGGCAGCCGTTTCAGGGGTTGGGGGACAGAGCCAGAGCTCTGCAAAGTTGATGATTGCAGTGATCAGTGAGGAAATGGCAGGGAGGCTGTATGGGAGGAGCTTGGATTCAGGAGTGCAGGTGGATTTTTAATGCCAAACATGAGGGTGGAACGTTGCACGGGGGTTTATAGAAGTATTTTTGCAACCTAAACACAATGCAGATGTAAAAAGGTTGAAATTTCATTCGTTACGCTGTATAATGGCGTGTCGATCTCTTGCAACCGGTAGGATCGCCATTTTTGGAAACACTCCTGTGGTTCATATTTGATGGTTGGAATAAACAACATGTGGTCATATGGTTTGGAGGACTTGTTGAAAGTGGAATATCGATTAGAAGCTGTGGTAATTAATAAATACACTCAGTCTATCTCATGTCTCATCCCTCTGGAACAACTAATCTAATTCCAGTGACTCATGACAACAGCAAGTTGTTCAGAAGATATTTTTGCCTTCATGATGCAGAGAGTCTTATGGAACCATGTAATTGCTGGTATGCTTTGTACATTCTGTCACCATTCTCTTTGTGAAGTCTTGCTTTTCAACCAAACTAATTGCTGGCAAATACAAAATTCATGTGTGCAAGGCATCATGTCACTGCACGGGCAGTATTGTTAGAATAATTTGCTTTTATGTCCAGGGTGTTTAATTACCACAATGACTAATGGCTCAAGCAGGCCACAATTTACACTGACTGCTTTTGTTTGCCAGCAACAAGAAAGCAGGTCTTACAGTACATCCGGATCTCTGTTCTTGTTACCAACTGTGCACTGGTGCTTGGCAACCACTCAACATGACACATATTTACCATGACAGCAGGCCTATATTTACTTTATGCTATTAAGCTTCATCTTGATGTAGTTGTATTATACAGTGTTAATTGTCAGTTGTTCCATGTGGAGATGCTGATGACTTCCTGTATTTAAACACCTGTGGGGTAGGGCGTTGTAGGCATAATACAGCAGAGGCAAGCCACTGAATGCAAGCACACACACGCACAGAGAGAGAGAGAGAGAGAGACTGACACACAAATGAAGGGGGCTGGTGGTTTTCCGGGCTTAATGCATGAACACAAAGCATTTCCATCAGGTCACCGCCAGCGGTTTAGTAAATTCAGGGGAAAAGGGGGGTGAGAGGGGTGGACTTGGGCATATATTTGACTAAACACTCACCTTCCTCCAGAGCAGAGGTGAAGACATGCAGATATTATACAAATGCATTTAAACAGCTCTGATGCAAGAAGACAAACAACCCATAGAGCAAGACTCAGATAGATATATTTAGCACACTGCCTGTCATCAGGGTCAGATGTACTGTCCAGGCTATTCATCACATCTCAATGAAAAATTCACTTACTGGCTTGTTCTCAAGCTTTTGACCATGCAACATTGTTCTCATTGGCAGACTGAACGTTGCATAGTGTGTCAGTCTGCTTAGCAAACACTTCAAATTGATGTTCATGTTGATGATGACATGAAATAGCTTTTTCACTTACAGTTACCTTTTTCAGTTACCTTGTTGCATTATATAAATGACTAATCTACATTTCACTGCAGACAACTCTGTTTGGTCTCCAAACTACATTTAGTCCAAAAAAAATTAATAAAAAGTACACATGAGAGAATTGATAGAGGAAAAGATGCACGAAAAGATGCACGAGACAGTTCTTTCCTACCAAATGGATTTTTGCAAGAAGCTACGAAGCCTAGTTGTAGTGCAGCAAGTTACAGCCTCTTTTTCAGACCAGTCTCTGTAAACCCTAGAGATGGTTGTTTGTGAAAATCCCAGTAGATCAGCAGCCAATAGACCAACAATATGCCTCGTTCAAAGTCATCGCTGCTGTCATTAACAGTCAAAAAGAAATAAAACATAAAAATAAAACGTTATTATATCAAACTCTGCTGCTTTTTAAAAAATCATCTTGTGAGTACCACATCGTTATGGAAGGGCAATACTAAATTGAGGAAGCCCCCCTGAAAGTATTTCACTGAGATATTATTATAAATGTCAGAAGTTGTTGTCCTATCAAAGCACAAGAGATCACGTTTCAAAGACAAACAAGCAACATCTTTGATCTGTCATTGTAGGTATTTTCTTGAATGCATCTCTGTACACAGTACATCCAGAAGAAAATGCACTGAATCAGCCACATACCATTCATTATTTGATGAATAATGAAGGAATTGTCTGGAGGTGCGTTTATATGATTGCATCCATTCCATCCAACAACTTCTCAGTCTAAATGATACTCTATCTCACATTGTAAACTATGATGCAGTGGTGTATGCATTATAATACATTTTAAGAATAAAACATGAAATGCACACATACACAAACATGCAGTAAATTCTATTACTGCGCTAAAATGAGATATTCACCTGAAGCTCCAGTAGCGGTGTTGGGAAACAATGGCTGCCCCTGCAACAGATTCCACATCAACAGGTCACCTTCCTCCTAAAAGATAAAAAAAATGAACGAAATAATTAAATCATCTGAGCAATTCCTGCAGTCGTGGACCACTGACTGTGTTTGTTTGTGTGTGTGTGTGTGTGTGTGTGTGTGTGTGTGTTTTCAGCTGGGAGGCAGGCCAGTCCATACATAAAGTGTTCTTTTCCTCCACACTCACCACACAGGTCAAATGGATCTAATAAATCATAACTAAAAGGAATGAATTGGGAGTTTTTTTTCACAGGGTTTATTTAGGTGTATGAAGTGGAGATAAGGAAGCCATCAGTCTCCCTATCCCTGCTGCACAGCTCAATTTGTTGGCAATGAAAGAGAAAAAGGGGAATGACGGAGAGAGAAAGAGGTAAGCAGAGAAAGTGGACAGAGTGATGTTTTTGTCTGTCTCTGCCTTTTGTTTGACTTTCTTTGTCTCCCTGAAGCTCCTCTTCTTACTTTTCTTCACTATTATTTCCTGTTCTGCCAGCAGTCTCTACAGCTTTTGATTTTCATCATGTTTCTTTCCCTCCCTTCCTTTATTATTGAGCAGGACCTGCTTCGAACTAGATGAGAGGGGCTTCAACCAAAGAGATCTTAACTAAAATAAGTACAATTATCTTGGGTTTTGTATATGGAAGTTGTTTAAAAGCTTAAACAAAATGGTGTGATCACACCAAAAGTGTTATGGTTTCACTTTAGGACACAATTTTTTTTTTTAAAAGGACAGACACTTGAGGAAGATTACAGAAAGAGCTGGAGTTCTTGGTGTTATGAGACCAGACTGAGCTGTCAGACAGGTGCTGACATCCCAACAGTAGGAAAAAATCCCCATTGGATTGACATGCCATTAGTCTGACAGCCCATTATCCCGGAAACAAAGGCTAATTGCCCCATAGGCTCTGCATATTCACATTCTCCCTGGAAGGCAATGTATTGTATAGGGGTTTAGAACATTATTAAGTCCATTCCCTTGCTGTATTATGCCCCATAAGTTGTTGCAGGAATTATTGGGTTGATACTCTTTGTTTCACAAAAAAAATTCCTTTTTTTTAACCTGGAAAATCATCAAATCTCTCCAAAGTACCACATCAATACAACAAGACCTTGAGGAACACCGTAAGGCAATCCATCCTGTGAATGTTGTTGGTCTCTCACTTGTCATTGGAATCTTTCAAGAAGCTTTGAGAGGTCACAACAGGTACTTTTTTACCTTCAGAACACATGACTAAAATTAGGCTCAAGGAATCCACAAAGATCTCACAAAGCTATCCAGTTAGGTCTGCAAAGAGGAGACTTGAAGGCACCTACAGAACCCATTTTCATTCAGATATCTTGATGCCAGAGGTCAACAGACCCCTATAAAAATGGCCATGGTTATTTTTTAGGCAGCTAAAATGTAACCAAAGTGGTTAAGACATGATTCCAGTATCTAAGTAGAACTGTGTCCACTACAGCCTCCTAAAGAAAGTGGGCAGTTAGAACGGTAAGGGGTTAAATAAGTGTTCTTTCTCAAAACCTTACCAATTGGTTTCTGTGCCTGAACCTAACCATTTATTAACTACAGCATTGTGACACAATGATTTATTTGAGAAGCACATCAATACACTAAGATATTAAGGGAAAAAGACAACTGAGTAGCCTAATTGGAAAGCTTAACCATAAAAAAGACATAATTATTATCAGACAATGATTATGTTGTTGAACTACGTTTTCTATTTTACTGAGTTGTTTGAGCTTCAATAGAACTCTCATATAACTCTAACAAAATTTTAAAAAATCTAATGACTCAGTTAAGAGTCATTAGATTTTTTAAACAAGCATATGAACGTCAGGTTTATTCACATTCCATGGAGCTAAATTATGTTAAATCATGTTCCCTGAATAACTTTTGTTTTTATCAATTATGAGAAATCCTAAATTATCTTTCAGAACAGCTGTTTACAGATAAGCATGGCTCAATTAAATTTAACAGTATGTTTAACCATGTGGAGCTTTTTCTTCTGACAGTGGGAAAATTGTGAAAATGAACTTGCCACTTTCTAAATTGACCCAGGTCTTGTGATATGTTTCCCAAAACACAACTTTGACTTAATGAAAGAACATGTTTTGTTGACGTACTGACTGGTGGGGTTTTGGGATGTTCAACAATTACGTTCCTTATCTTACTTCAGCTTATTAAGCTTAGTTCACAGAAGAGCTAGAAGAGTTATAGGTAAATATCAGACAAAATAAAAATTTTGTTTTAAGACTTCATGTCTTACGTCATGATTTAGGAGTATCACCTTGGGCTGGCATTCACAGGACTCCAACAATTCCAGTGTCCAATATTTAGTGTTAAGCTGCTGCTGGCTAGCTACAGCTATTGTCCACCTAATACCTACATTGCTCGATTATTTGTGTTTATTTCCTAGAAATTGGCAGTCAGATTCATATCAATAAGATGTAGTCTGTTCACACTTTTAGATAATTTGCATTGCTTCCTTTGAACCCAAGCTGCAGCTGGTAGCCATGAAAACACCCTTGTACCTCTCAAAAAACGGAACAGAACAACCACCAACACATTTCAAAAGCATAAGAGATACATAATTCTTAACAATTACTAAAGCTGAGGTGTAAAAGTTGCTCCGCAATTATGTTAGCACTCAGCCACCACCTTTTCCAGCAGCTATTGATCCTGTTAGGTGTGTACTCTCTCTGTAACAAAGACAGGAAAAAGCTCCAGCATGAGCACACTCTTCGCTGCTGCCAGATAAGCTGCTCTTCATCAGCTGTTTACAGCAGCAGCTCTTATCTGACTTATCACTACAATACGTGTTGTTTATGGCTTTACCTTCACTTTAACTGTATCTCTGCTTGTTATACTGAAATTGTTGGGATGACTGACAGCAACTCAAGAAAGTGCATCCAGGCAACTATCTGCCTGACATTATCACTGTTTCCTTTCTGCTCTACAACACAGAAAATGTCACTGTATCATCCTTGTTGTGTGACAAGTCTGACAGCTCCATTGAAGGATTGTGCTTGAACACTATATATGTACCATTTTCAAACTTGTCATTTGAAAAAAAAGAAACTTGGAAGACACTTGGATTGGTTGACACCCTTGTTACTTTTTCATTAATCTCAATGATGTTTATTACCCCCGTTATATACCAATTACAGGGAACGCCTACATATTTACGAGACAGCACATCCTGCCCAATTTTGACAACACATCCCACATGCAACAGATCTTGTTTTCTAGTCCTCTGAATACTCTTGGCCAACTTGGTAATTAGGGAAATGTGAGATCTCACACTCACGCAGAGCAAACCCATGTATGCAGGGTTCAAATCTCACTTCTCACTATGTGTCATCCTCACATTATTCAAGATCTTTCACAGTTTTGTTTACAATATTTAAACAAATTGGATTCAATCTGATTATTGCATTGAAAATGGATCCACAAAGACCATAAACCATCAGTTATCATTGCTGACCATCAATCGCAAGATCTAAAGGTGCTGTACACAAAATGTAGGACATTGTTATGCCAGTAACAGATGGCTGACTTTCACCCAGGAGAACAGGGTTCATGTCCTGTGTGAAAACAAAGGTAAAAACTGTTTTACCTTTGTTTTCACACAGGACATGAACCCTGTTCTCCATAACTTCTGTGGCTTCATTTCCGGTATATTTATTGACTTTTTAGACTTTCTTTTCTAACACTTTAGCAGGAAGTTTTTGCCCTAAACCTAGGTCAGTCGTTTTGGAGCCTTAATTGACTGAAACTGCAGCCATTGATGATGTTTGTGCTTTAACACATTACGTGCCACCAGCACGGAATTCTGTGTTAAGAATTAGTGGTCATTTCACATAATTTTATGAGATCAAGGTGGGTTTTTAGGATTGCCCAGAAGGCATCAGCACCATTACACTCAGCCACCACTGTTTTGAGAGCTGTGTGCCAACAATCAATATGCTATAAATTCTGTGTAGAGAAACTGGTTTACTTATTTTTAAATACACAAATGGCTAAAATTTTATCAGATTACCCATTTACACATCCAGCCAGTGATTGTTTGTCTCCATCTGATAAATGTAAGTTCAGTATTCTCTCTCTTTTAGCTCCGTTTTCATCTCTACCAACTCCTGAGAAAATATCTGTCTCTTTAGCTCTTTAGCAGCTAGTCTTTTCACTTTCTGCTGTTGCTGAGCAGGTAGTGTACAGTGGATTTATCAGAGCAATTTCACTGAAAACAATTGCCTGTTGCTGGTGGAAACAGCTGAAAAGGGCAGGCTGTACAATCAAAAAAGCCACAAAGCTCTTTAGAGCTGAAGAGAACTGCAGAGACGTTGAAACTTTTATGTGGATTTGTCGCTACCAGCAACTCCTTTCATATTACACACGTTTGATCCATTGCTGGCAACAATATTCAATAGTGGAGCTCTAAGGGTTTAAGGTGCTTTACAGCCATGCTGGCAGTTTGGCTCTATGGATAGTAATTATAGCCAGCCCCTTTGGCGGGTCCACATATTTGGTCCAGACCAAAATATCTCAATATTGGCTGGTTTTCAATGGAATTTTGTACATTTAATGATTTCCAAACAATGAATCCTTTGGTAATCTCATTAATTTTCATTGTATAATCATCACATTAAAATGTCAAATTGCCCAAAATATTGATTCATGACAGATAATATCTGAAAAATGTGTACCCTTCAGCCTGAGCTATAGACGGCTAAATAACAAATGTTAGCATGCTAATTCTAACATGACAACCATGGTAAGTATTACTTGCCAGCATTAGAATATTTCACATTACTTTTTGTATTGTTATTATGTTGGATAGCTTATTTTCCACACAATGACCATATACATGTCTAGTTCTGGCAAAATGAAAGAAAAGGCTGTTTTGGATAGAGTAATGTAACTTCTCAAGGACTCGGACCGTTCGTATGCCAGATCATAGACTATACATAGGATATAATTGGCCACTGAAAGTAATTAACTATTGCGGATCAATTGCTGTAGAAAACACAATTGTGTCTGTGATTGATTGTCTGTGAGAAGCAGATATGATATCATGACCAGTGTGACAGAGGGAGTTTTATAAGCCAAAATCTAACAAATTACTTTGAGAAAGAAGAGGCTTTTTCAGAGGTGAAATTGTACAAACTCAAAGTTGCCATTTTTGTCCTCTATATCTCCATCTCTTCTCGGTCTGTAAACTGCCATGACAATGCCATTGCGGTGATTGGGTACAAATCACTGTCTGTACCCAATGACCAATTTTCTGATGTCTTTTTTGTCCACATTTTCAGCTCTGTATGCTGCATCTACACAGCTACCATATACAACAAATCCTTCCATAGGGTGCCACGTCTAGATCAGCGCTGTTTAGTATTGATGGACAGCTGATGAAATGTTATCTAGCACAGCAATTGGATTCTCATGATATCACAGGATCTTGTCAGGCTTGCTTCAAGTGATGTTTGTCTGAACCCTCAATCAGTGTCGTGTGAGGAGCTACTACAAGCTATGGACATGAAGAGAAACTGTTTGTATAAAACAAAAATGGTGGCTCCTATAGGGTTATTGTAGATCAATCAATAGCATCAGATTGACCTTAAATGTACCAATGTGCCGTATCTGTATGGACTTAAATATCTTGTGTTAATTATGTTGCTTCTTGACTGAAAGAGGAGAGAAATACTCTCTTGGTGGACTATTGCAAGAGTACAACTGAAAAAGAAGAAGTGTGAATAAGTTATTTTTTGTTAATGTCTGTTTCTTCTCCCTGCAGCAATCATTGGTGGCTGACTACACACACACAAACACACACACACACACACACACACACACACACAAAGGTTTTATTATTCCACACACATCTCACAAAAACTTTGTGAAGCAGGAAATGATATTTCTCACCAGCGGTGTGATTTAAGTGGGGTTGATTCTGTGCATGTCCTTCAAGGTTTAAGCTAATCACAAGGCTGCTGCTTCTCTCTCCGCCTCCTTCTTCTCTGCCAGATGGGAAACAATGATTTAGTGAGAACACAGGCCTCTGTATTGGAATCAGAAGTAGATGGAAAGAGAGGCTATTCTGTATTAACCCTGTGCGACCTGCAGGATCGCCTGCAATCCAGGCCAACATTACTATCTTTAAGAGGTTGTAGCAGGCTTAGTTTTCAAGCTAGAGTGAAGATATCGGTATCATGTGGAAGTTGATTACCTAAGGCATCATTTGGTACCAACCATGTTGGGGATGGGGCTAAATATAGCTTCAAAGCTAAGATAAATTGTTGCAAGGGAAAAACCTTCACTTCCATTTTCAAAGAGGTTCAAGATATCTGAATGAGAATGAGTTCTATGAGTCTCATGTTAATCCCATGCAGTTTGTTGCATGAAGTATGAATGTGTTATTTTTGCCTATTTAAAAAAGGGTATTTGAATATTTCTGCATGCTGTGGTTGCTAGAAATCCTTGAGTTGCATTAACTGGCAAAAGCAACTATTTTTTCAATCACTGGAGAGAACACTGTAACAGCCACAGGTTGAGGAAGTTGTTTCATTTGTGTGATTTGTGTGATTGTATATCTGTTTTCTTCAACAGCTACTTTCAGTTTTATCAAATGCATATTAATGTGGATTGTATTATTTTAAACACATTGTTTTGAAAAGCATCAATACTATTGACAGAACCTTATACACGATTAAAAGCACTGCCGTTTTACATTTTACAGATAGGCTTGGGTCTGGTAGGATTTTTAACCATCCAAAACAGATATGACATCTCACCGGTCAACAGCAGCGGATTAGCTGTGGAGAAGGAAAGAGTACACCGTATGAATCCTTTGCCTTCAGGAAAAAGCTAAAGGAGATTAGATTGTGCTCTACTTTAGGCAACAATCCCACAGGATTTGACTGTTGGATTCCCAAAAGAGACAGAAAGTCAAGTGTAGAAATGATTCAGTACAGAAGCAGCAGAGACTCCCCTGAGAGCTCATCCAACATCCTCAGAACAACTCTGCAGCATGCTGCCAGTACAGAGGCTACTGGACTGGTCAAATGTGCACTTAGGACACTCATGAAAGACAACAAAGGTCACATTTTTCATGTGAGTTTCACGGTCAGTTTTGGGCAAGTGACTATCAAAATCTAACACATTGCACATTTGTTTCATACCAACAATGCCATGACAATATATCAACACTCAAATCACCACTGAGTGATAGACGAGAGCCATCACAAAGCTTTTGCAATTACTTAAAGTCAGTCACACCATCTTGTCCAGCGGCCTCTTGCTCGGTCACTCTCTAATCACTCTCTAATTCTATTTAGAGGCTGTAGAATCTGGTTCATTACCCTCTTATCCTGATTCGGTTCTGGCATTAAACCGGTGTCGCTCCCTGCCAGCATTCCCAATCTCGCCCTGGGCCTGAAAACCTCTTCCTCCAGACTAGTCCAAAGCTGCATAGCCAGCTATGTAAACACCAACACTCCAGCGATGCTCCAAGCAGTCCTGGATCTACAACTAACTGCAGCTGACAGCAGTTAACGGTTAGTGGTTAGATTTACTCAACAAGCTTCCTGTCCATCAGTCAGGAAACCAAAAAACATTTTCCTAAAAAAATATGATCACGTGTGACCTGTGTCAGGTTTCTTGTCAAAGAAAATATATCCATAGCACATCATATCATACTTGGCTGATGATATACATATGAAGTACACTTATAAACATGTAGTGTATAGTATTATGTTTAAGTACATTACCACTTACTGCTCAGAGTAAAAATCAGTTTTACTGGCCTCAAATTGAGTGAGGCATAACTGCTACAACTGTTAGACATCTCAATATTTTTTTTTACAAAAACACTGAGGGCCCATAATTTAAGCGACAGCCAAGCAGCGCTCCTTCAAATTCACTTAGCCCATCTGTGTGGCATTTTGGTGCTCAGTGCAAAGTGCATGCTGCATCTCAGAGCTGTGTCTATCTCTGGAGCGACGCCACTTCGCTGTCGGCCTGGTGATTTTTATCTGCAACAGAAAACTACAATTTTCAAGCAAATGGGCAGAAATAATGGAATACTGCATAAATAATAAATCAAACACTTCAAGAAGTCAGCCCTCACACAGTAGATGGGTTTACATGTGCATTAAAAAATTAAGTTGCTACAGCCGCTAAATGAAGGTGCAGCTCTGCATCATCAAGACACCAATCTGATTTCCTGAGGAAACTTACACAATTGCTCCAGAGTGATGCCAGTGATTTGATTGGTCAAGAGTTTAATCACAACACTCTGGTCTTCACAGTGCTCAGTGCAGCCAAACTAAAGGGCGCTCTTCATCACGTTGATATCGAGTGTCTGTGTTGGTTAATAACTTGCTGTTAAAATTCGTTATTAGAATGAAAGGGACACCAATTTCAACCCAATACCTCAAGCTTTTCTCTAATGTAGGAATGGCTATTGAAGATGTGAGTAAAAAGTGTGGCAACTGGCCTCCCCTCATTTATTCCTCCCAACCTTTTTTACACTTAATGATTTGCCTGAATAAAAATTGTTGCTCCAGAATGAAGCTAAACACCAGGTGTATTTAGGAGAGTCTGGGAAGTTTATGTGGACATTAGGTACTTTTTGTCACACTCCAATCTTTTGCTCTGTTATTTTGTAACTCAGTCATCTTTGACAAGCTCCAAGCTAACTACAGTTGATGTCTTCCAAAAAACAAAACCTCTTTTGTTAGAGCCACTTGCAAGTGCAAGTGTTTGATACACAAAAGACACAGATTGATTAGAGCTGCAGAGATGGCGTCCTCCATCCCAGCAGGTGGACAATGGTCAGACAAAGAGCAATGCAGAAAGGCAAAAATAAAAGTATTATAACCTTTGATTAAAATATATTTTAAGAATAAAATATTGATTGTTGCAGCAAGTAAATACAGTAATTCAAAAGCCTATCAACTGCTATTGTGTTTGTTGAAAGCTCCAAGACAAAATTAATTCATTAATTAATTAAACTATTTTTTTTCGTAGTCCATGAAAAAGTGTGTGGCTGTTGAGAGATCGTAAACAACCCTAGATTAAACTGTGGGCTGAAGATTGTGTTGCGAAGATGTTTTAGCAAAAACAAAACAACATACCACATCACTCGATTGTCCTGGTGTATTCTCAGTGTGGTCATGATCCATATAAAACTACACCTGTCAGTCCTCTGAATGTGTAAAGTCCACACTAATACTATAATAACAATCAAGACAGCATCATATGCACCATTAATGCAAATGTATACTGTATGTGTTTCCCAAATTCTGTAAATCTCTTGAGATGGTTGAAGTTATTCCCAGTAAAACTGAAAGTGTGTGTGCCATCCACATAGCTGGAGTGTCCTTACAGTGTGGTGTGATTGCTGCTGACAACACACACACACACACACACACACACTGTCCAGGAGGCAGAGTTATTGTTGTGAATGGGGCCAAGGTCATCCATCTGTCCTAATATGTGTCCAACTAAGAACCAATTCATAGCCCATCAGTGGGATGGATAGAAACTGTGGGCTGGGGATTGTGTGAGTGTGTGTGGGCACACAGGACAGTGAGGAAGACAACAAGCATGCCCTGGTGTCAGGGTTTATATGTGTGTGTGTGTGAGTGTGGGCTGTCAGGGAGTTGGTGGAAAAGTAGAGCTGACAGGGGAAGAGGCCATGATGGCCTTCCAGGCCTAAACTCCTCTGCTTAATGTCAGCCTGCTAATGGATCCAGTGACAGGTTCTGTCCCTCGCCGCTTCCACCTGTCCCAGCTGGAAAACAAAGACTAACACACCCTTCACACATTCTTTTGAGCTGCTCTCACCAATGAAGATCAAGTACAGCAGGGGAGAAACTTTGGAGAAAACATCTCTATTTAGACCTAAATCTCCTCTCTTCAGGCAGAGGTGATAAAGCTAGCTGCTGTGTATAGGTACTGCCATTTCATCACGCTTTCTGGTTAATACTGAAATAACATTTCTGAATGAATCATTTTCTGGCTCTTTTTGGTGATGTATTAATACAATAAAAGGCATTTTTGACCAAATTATTCCCAGTGAGTAGGGTGCTTCAATAGCAACTTCAAATGACCATACCAATCATTCATTTCATATTCATACCCATTCACTGGAAGCAATGCAGGTAACATGTCTTGGCTCAAACCACCAACCACCCGGAAATGAGACGACTGCACTACCACTGTGCCACTGTCACCCCTGATTAACTAAACTTCCCCTGTTTTAAACAGCTCAACACAGAATGACTGACCCAATGCATCACAACAGCAGACACATTGTACAACAGGTAAATTGGTCAGCTAAATTTTCCAATACTTAAAGATTATTCCCTGGATCCTTTACACTTGTCAAACCTCACATGGGTATAATAAATGTTCACAGAGGGGGAAAAAAGCTTTCTGCATTGGCTGTGTGCTCGGACAGCAGATGGTATCTGAGATTGGGCATGCTCGGTGGTAACTCATTCACATTGACAGTAAATGCAGAACTTTGGTTTGTCGAAGCTGAACTTGCCTTTCAAAAGACATGTTAAAAGGAATTTGTGTTAATGCATTATTACCACGCTAACTTTAACAGCCCTAGAAGCTTGCTAACTTGCTAAACCTCCCCAATCGATGCATGCATAATATTATGTATAACAATATAATTACATTTTAGCCAACCAAGTGCATGTTTAGAGGGGACTGACTGACTGTGCAACTTTATAATGCCATCATTTCAACTGAATAAAACTTTAATTTACTACAACTGAGGCTACTTTTAAAAGTAGATCTCAAATATATTTTCTTCCATGTAAAAAGTTCTTAAGAGTTGTTGGGTCTCTACCTGTCTTTCCAAAGTTATAGGTCACTCTGCTGTTTGATCTTCAGTGCTATTTCCAGTCATAATGGCCTAAGCGCATACGATGAAGGTCCTAGTCAAATACCATTCAAATCAGCTGTGATGGAGCCAGATCTGTGGCCTTTGTGTGGCTGCCATTTGGGTGGAAAATTTGCAGCCTGACCAGCGGCCGGTGTCCAGGGACTGTCTGCGGTTTCAAACTGAGTTATGAGTTTATTTCATTCAGGCCTTTACAGACCCAGGAGAAGAGAATAAAGCTCTGCAGAGAGTAGTAGCTCGCAGCCACAATGTTCCACTCAAAGAAGCTGTAAAATAGCAGTTATGCAGATACAGGTCTTATTATTTGTGGCAGTTTATTTTTAATAATGTATCATAGCACAAAAGGAAGGGAAAGGACTAAGTAACCATGTTCAACATTTGCATTTTTAGTAAATGTTAAATAAATGAAAAAGTACGAAAGAAAAGAAGGTGCTTTTCTTGTAGTGTGCCCTTCCGCACTCTTAATCCTGGCCCTCAGTCAAAGCTCCTGGAAGCTACTAATCATTGATGCATGAGTAGAATTCATAGCAATCCCCCTGCTTCAACCGACAGATGGAAATGTATGACCCAGGAATGGCAAGGACACATCTAAACAGAGTTTAACACTCCAAATCTTCACTCTTTTTCACCCATTGTCATTGCTCTGCAACAACAGCTGTGGGTCTCTCCGTAAAACTGACTGCATGCTGGGTCCTTTTAGTGACTGTCACTGCAGCATTAACTGCAAAAATCGACGATAAATGAGGTTATTAATTACACTGTAATGGTGGGATGTCAAAATGGGGGTGATGGTGCACATGTTATCTCTCCATTACAGTTCAGTGATAGTTTTTTCAGGTCAGGGAACAATATCTACTTCTAGTCATTATTTTCACCTTGCAAATTATTCTCCTAAAACATCAACCGTTGTCATTTACAACATAATAAAATGTTTCATTCATACTATCAACCACAAAAGTTCAATAAAAATGACTATTGCTGGTTTGATGTCACAAGCCCCTGTCAGACTCCTGTTTCAAGGCGCAGTTCTGTGAAGTTCCACCTCCAGGAAATCGCCTTCTGAGGTAGTAACAGAGGCGTTTCAGGGATTAACCTGTTTGAGGTGGGATCAATTTGAACAGGCGGCGTCGCTAAGAGAAAGTATGTGACGTATATTATATGTGTGACCAACACCTGGCCAATAACAAAGGAAGTGGACATTATCAAGAGACACACGCTTCTCACTGGAGTCTGACAGTAATCAAATCAGGTTAAGCAAAATGCAAATCTTTACTTGGGTATGTATAATCTCTACAGCGAGAAACAGCACAATGTGAAGTTCTTCCACCATTGTTGTTTAGAGTGCACTTGCCACTGCTTGTACACTTACTGCAGCTGCTCTGTTACACAGCACTATTGTCTCTTCCCACTTTGTTCCCCAATGCTGGATTGCAATATGAATGGATGCCAATATTATACCGTAGCAGAATCAGCATGAATGTTCAAAGTCATTATGGGACTTCTGCGGGAAACACAGCCTCCAATCATGTCAGAGGTTGACAATATTCAACAGTTCAATGTGTGACATATGCGCTGACCTTATTCCGCTTCTCTCTGTTTGACTATTTATATGTGTTCTGTAAGGTAGAAAAGTCACAACAGAGACATACCTATAACTTAATTAAGGCTACTAGTGTGAGCACAGTCACAAGAGAGAAGGAGAAAGTGAATGAGCCAGTAGTAAGAATGGGGCTTTGGGAATATATGTGGCTGGGATGTAGCCACAACAGAAATAGAACACCTTTCATCATAGGTTGAGGTTGTGTGTGGCATACTGGCTGTAAACAGACTGAGGTAGGTGAAGATACCCTTAGTGTTGCTTAATATAGAAACTCAGAACTCTGTTGTTGTCATGCCTGAGCTTACACCTGTAGAGTGGTGACATCATCTGGCAGAGAGCTGCGGTCTGGAATGAAACAGATCACAGACTTTGAAGGCCCAGACACATCAAACCGTCATCAAAGAACTAGCAGCAATGAAGGCCGACTGTTGTCTTGGCTCATGTCCCCTGTGCTGAAAAGTTGCACCTGAACACACCACAAGACTGCAAAGCCAGCAATCAACTAGCATCTACGTTCTGTGCCTGTGTGAGAACCAGCAGGTGACGATCGTCTTTTTCATTCACAAAGGAAACCCAGAAGACCTAGGACTGCAGACATACAAGCCATTGTTTTGATGCATATTCAATTTTCCCACTGATCAGCTGGTCTTCAGTTGCAGCATTCTATTTGGCCAAGTCATCTTAAACATATGTGTGTATTGGAATAATAAGATAAGATGAAGACAACGGTGTCTCCTGTTTTTGCCCTCTTGACTTTCGTCTTTTTTCACTTTCATAACTTCACCCCACCTTGACGTGCACACTTCCACCATCGCTGACTGCCTGACAGAGAGACAGTAGTTTGTGCAGCTCTGGAACTGCATATCTGACATTTATGAACTGACAGTTGCATGTATTATAGCCTCTTCTGTTCACTTGATACACCTCAGACTTTTTAGCATCACATAGTCCTGTCATTTGCAGAAATTCTCCCATAACTCTGCAGAAGTTGGGTGTATTAGGTGTGAAATGGAGCTGTACTTCAGGGACCTGGTGGCCAGCTTTGCTAAGTTGTGCAAAGGGAACCGCCCATTCCTGAACATGACCAAAGATGATGATCATAGACTCCAGGAGAACAAGGACTGCTGCTGATCCCATTAACATTCTCAGAGAGGGAGTGGAGGTGGGAGATAAATACAAGTAACTTGGAGTTCACCTTGACAACAGACTGGACTGGAAATGCGGTTTCAAGGCTGTTTGTAGGAGCCATTAGAGATGTGGGTGGGGAAGGGGATTCTGCATCATGGAAAACACCTCACATCCTCTTTAAGACCTCTGAGTCAAACAGCAGAGTGTTTTCAGTAGGAGAATGATCCAGCTGCCCTGGCAAGGACAATTACAAAAGGTCTTTCCTGAAACAGATCTGTCTGTCTGTCTGTCTGTCTGTCTGTCTGTCCGCCTCTTTCCATGACCATCAATATCAGTTATTAGGGTCCGAGCATCGACCGCAGGGGTCGGCGAGGACCCTATTGGAATTGATGTATTTATTATTATTTCAGCTTTGTTTCTTGGAAATCATATTAATTTTTCCATGGCAGACTGCTCTAAATACTACAATACCATGAGCCTTGGCACTTGCTTGCTTTGTCAGAGGTCTAAATCAGAGCACATTCAAAATGCTTGTCTTTCAGATGTTGTTGTTAATTAAAATTTGGAGGTAAACTCTTTTAAGCTGCATTCATTGTAAAGTCAGCTTTCTTAGGGGTGAAACCTTAAGCTTCTGCTCACCATCAGCAGCAAATGTGACAGAATTATAAGCTCAATGATTAGGGTTAAGGAATCCTTGTCGAAATGCACCTTGGGAGTGTCTCCTTTAGTCTCTATGTAAGCAGAATTCTACCTTTGACTTTAAATCACAGAACCAGACATTATCTTACACAGTTGTTCATCTTTTGGTCTAATGTCACTCACGTAACATCTCTGACGAAAAATGAATGAACTGAATGAACTTTTACTTCTGGAATCAAAAAGCATCCAAAATAGGCCCAGCCACTTCACAACTCTATTCAGTGTGTGTGTGTTTTCGGATAAAAGATCTGTGTATGTTGGTCAGTGACAGTGTGTGGGTTGTTTTTGTAGGTCTGTTCTCAGTGTGACATCGTCTTCCATCCTGGAGCCACCTCATTTACTGATTTCAAGCGGCATTCATCTATTTTTGACAAGTCAACAGATACACAGCCAGCAAAATATCAGCAACTTATGAAGTTGCTTGGGCCAATGTAGCCAAACTGAGGACCCATCGGTCTTTTCGAAAGTTTAACTGATACTGTTTTCATTACTGATAGAAGCAAAGGTCAGAGCCACAAAAACATAGCACCCCGTGCTGAGAATTATTTGAGAAGATAGGCTTGTAAGTATCATCAAAAGACAAATAACACAACCAGGGTGAGAAACAGAGGAATCTTCCCCTCTGAACAGATGCTGGTATAAGATTCCACGTTCCCCTGTTTGGAAGCTGCTGCAGTCTTCAGCTGTGAACATGTACTTTCATGCTCCTTTTAGAGTGTGTCAGGAGAAAAGGGGGAATCAATTATCTCCCTTATTGATCAGACACTTCCGTCTGTTTTAAAGCTTCCGGATGATTGCCGCTGACTGTTTAATTGAAACATTTGCTGTGTGTTGAGCGCAGGTCCTCTGGCAGCTGTTGTATAGGGCCTGCTTTGCATTTTCTCTCTGCTTATTGACGTCTTGTCACCCTGTAGCAGCAAGTTGAATGCTAAGAGGATTAAGAAGTTGCAGTGAGGAGGAGACAGAGGAGAGAAGAGGCACCCAGTCTGCTCTCATCCTGTATTACCTGGCCGTGCTTATAGGCTGCACATCAGCTTACAGCTGTGATTAGACACATCTACAGTAGAGGGCTGAATGAAGGGATACTAAGCCAGCTATTGGATCCTCATACAATACAAGTCACAGAGGGAAACTTTCCTCTTATCAAACCATTCTCATTCCCAACTTGTCACATATGGCAGCTTGGTCAGGGTACCTTTGCGTCACTGCTCAACTTCTGGTAAGTTGAGATGGTCATTGCTATGTTAAAGGGATAGCTTGTGATTTTGGACTTTAGGTTGCAAAATACTTGCCAGTAGTGTAGGCTGGCCTGTGTGGAACAGCCTTACAATGGTTCTGACGTGTAGTAAGTTGAAAGCCAGGTCTGTCACATGCAGACACAAAACATTGCCCTGTGTGTTGGAATCAGATGGTGCGTGCTATGATAAGCGGTTGGTATTTGATGGGGATGAGGACAGTCTGGTATTGCCAGACATATAAAGAAAAAATCACAAGGCTAAGTGCATCACATGGCAGTAATAACTAATAAGTTAAGTTGAGGTGGATGTGGTGTGGGGCTTGTCTAAAACAATTTAAATGGAAATCTAATGGATATTTTAATCATGGATGTAACAAGGGGTCTCTAGTAGTGATGAATCTTTAGAGAACTATCACCTGAATGTGCAGCTCCACTCAGCTTTACAAAGCTTTACAGTGAGTTTCATGTCGTGGTTTATCCGTCCAGCTGCAACTTTACTGTTCTGGTTCATTCCCAATGCTTTTATAGTGCCATTTTCTGACACAGCAGGCATCTGTTTTCAGAGAAAAAAGCTTTAAAAAGCCACTGTACACTACCTGCTCAGCAGCAACCAGCAAACAGAAACAGTTAGAGACTAGCTGGTGAACAAAGTGGAGGATTTAGCACATAAAGAGACCGATTCTGTTTCTCAGGAGTAAGTAGAGACCAAAAATACAGCTTAAAGAATGAGCACAGACATGACTCCATTTTAATGGTAATGTAACTCCATAACTGCCTTATCTCCCTCCTTTACTTGTATTTTTTTCTTAAAACAACATTACTTCTATCCTTTCTGATCAAATCACTCCCACTACGTTTTTGTAAATGTATTGGAGATGGGGGGATCACACCCAAGCCCCCAGCATGTGATGTCACAGTGCCCAAAAAGACTTTTTCCCTTGGACTTACAGTGCAAAAGAGTTGTCTGTAATCAGTGGATCATTCCCACTGCCAACAATTTAATAACCCATATTCAGATCATCCATTCCTCATCCTTAACCGATTATCCAAACTCGGGTTCGCGGGGGGCTGGAGCCAATCCCAGCTAAAATTGTGCAAGAGCCAGGGTACACCCTGGAAAGGTCACCAGACTGTCACAGGACAGACACAGAGTGACAGACAACCATTCATGGACAGAATGGACAGAGCCCCATCACCAATGCTGTTTCCAGTTAATTTCAAACATCCATCCAGGGGTGTAAAGTGGGAGGGGCCAGTGGCCCCTCTCCTACCTTCAACCCCTCCTACTAATGCCGCCCTTGCTCAGTCTAAACCTTTCAGGAAACACGGCCGTTGTTTTTGATCTGTTCTACACACCTATAAAGTATTCGCATCTTGCAGATGATATTGCAGTGACAAAACTGTCTACAGAAAGACAGCTATAAAAACTGGTAAAGTACTCAGAAGAGCTTCTGTGGTAGTTCGCACACGTTTCCATGATGACATACTCTAAACAGGTGACTCATAGATGGTTAAGTCAGCCCCCAACACACACACACACACACACACACATTACTTTAGTCTGCTACACTCTAATGTCCACCCCATCTTGGAGTGGAAATGAGTGAAACAATTGAATGGAATGACGTCTTGTTTCTGATGCAAAGCATTTCAGAACATAAACAGGTTTTGGTTTGAAATGAACAATTATCTGGATGAGAAATTCCTCAAATGACTTACTGTAATTAATAGCATTTCTGTTTTACCATATTGGCACTTTTTCCTTAAATTCCTTGTTCTCTCATTCTGTGTGCTGAGCTTTTTAATAGGACACTCTGAGCCTAGATGTTGAGTATACATATGCTTGGCCCGTATATGCTGTACACATAACATCACATATTGCTCACCTCACTGTGAGCCTTTGGAGGCCTGAAAGCAAATCTTCAAAAATATGTGAACTGGAAATCAAGAATTCATCATGCAGGTGATGCTTCCTGGTAATAAAGTGTGTGCAGTGGAGGTGGTAGTAACTCCTGACCCTGTTAAATTAATTAAGCCCCAGCTTATCATAATGGAGGGATGGAGAGAGAAAAAATGAGTCTGGTGGAGTCTGGTAGTAGTCCCTCTGAAAGCCTCTCGCTGATGAGGCTGGAGGGTAGGCACACCGACCAAACGCATAACTTATTAAATTAGTGTCGGTCTCCACGGGATGCACAATAATTGTCCTCCATGTCATTAAATTCAGCCTGCTTTTGGCTGCGCTTCACAGGCTTCTTCAGCCAGCCATGTACAGAAGTCCACAGCCACTGCTATCTGCATGCGCTGTGTCTGTGTGTGTTCAAGCATGACGTACAGCCTCAAAGTGAAGGTGAACACCAAATTAAATCCTGTGTATTGGGTATTATACTGGTTATCCATTCATTTTAGTTAGACCATTATACTCGCTGAGTTTATTTCTGTGTTAAAGTATGGTTTCGTATGTAGATGTAACTGTAAGCAGGTGTCAATATATGGACAGCTGTGACTCAGGTTTGTCCACTAATTGCAGGGTTGTCCACTGTCCAGGTGTCCAAGTGTCCTTGTGCCATAGACTGAAGCTTGTTGAACATTACATGGCAGCTCTGACACCATCATTGTGTGAATGGGAGGAAAATTGTAAATCATCTATTCAGTGTTGCCAACTCTTTTCCAATGAAAGTAGCTGCCACTAGCTGCAAAAGTTGCCAGATGACACAATGTGCTAAGTTGCTTATTTATAATGTCACAGCGAATGCCCAGTTTATTTGTACGTCTGAGTCCATGCTGTGCAGCTTGCGCAACTCTCATTGGCAGAGACTGTTCTTATATTATGTGTAAATGAAAGCCTTTCAACAACTTGCTGAACTATATTGAGAAAAATTCTTCACAAAATATTCTAGTAGCAGATACATTACCACTGCCACACATGGAGAACACAGAATCACTCAACACAACCTAAAGAAACGCAAAGTGTTACATACAATAACTAAGAAAATTACACAACAAACATACAGTTCCTAGGAGAAGAGCCACCTAACCACCAACCAAAACAAGAAAATAACCAAAATAAAACCTCAGCAGAACAGCAGTTGATGCTTAAAAAAAGGAAACGGATCATTATAATTCACAATACCACTGACAATAAAAAATGATAAATCTCAAACTGATGGATCCATCCCACTGAACAAAACCTTTAACCCAAATGACCACAAGTGGTAGGAGGAAAGCTTCATCTGGTAGGCAAAAAACTGACTGCAGCCAGCCTACAGACAAACCATTTCATTACAATAGAGCAGGGAAGAGTGGGGCTACACAAATCTAGAGATACAACACCACATACCTCAAAAGCAGTTAGAAACAGGGTTACCAAACAGGACAGAAGGCCTAAAAACAATGGTGGAAATCACTACCATGAGGCATATAATTTAAACTGTGCAAAGAAACACTGGAAACACCTGGGAAACAGTACCAGCATATTATATGGCATTAAGCTTAAAGTTGAATTTACCAGGAGACCAATTCTCACAGGCCCCAGGTACCAGACCATTAGGAGAGACCATGAAAATGAGGCTGTATTTATAATGCCATGTAACTACCAACACCTGCCGTACCTCATTAAGTGGGAGTGGCTTCCTAAAAGGAGACTGTTTAAGGTGGCACAGCTCTTAAGGGAACTTCTTCTCCCTGCTACATTCTCATTATTATGAATTGTGACATCCTACATAGCTGTCTACATTGTTAGATCCGTTCAAACAGTGAAAGATAAACTTGCATGGATGAGCATGGATGTCATTTTCAGTTTTACATTGTAATATCTTAGAAGTACGTCTGGGCATGTAATAGAGTTACAGTTAGAGTAGGTTGTGAGAAGGTTTTCGTGGAATCCAGTTGTTCATCATCACAAAGTGAGCTATTTAAAAAGTACTGTTTTAGTATGAGACAACAGTCACTGCCCTCACTTGAAGTAAAAACCTGAAAAAGCCTTCTTATCAGTAGGGAGTTAACATTAGTGAATTGCTCCGACATGCTAATGCCCTCTTTTCTATATTGGGTCTCTTTCTGAGTCTGACATGATGAGGAGTAATGGCCTTTTAAATGGAAGCATCCAGCAGCGTTTGCTCAGGGAAGGAGGCTGCTGGGATCAGACCTGTTTTTAACCATCGACTCCCCAGTGGAGTTCTGACAAGCATCCGAGCCGTTCACTTCCTAATCGGATAAAAGTCAGCTGAGCTCACTTCTCTTTTCTACCAACAGCCTACTTCACATTCCTATAACATACATTTGTACCAGGGATACTGGCTGATTATTAAAAAATGCTGTGCTATGACCATGAACCTCCGTCTGAAATAATCATGAGGAAATGTACTCATAATCATAAATTTGCCAGCTCTCGTATTACAGTGTGCTGCAGTTCTGAGCAGAGGCAGATCCTCAACTGTAATAAATAGGTACAATCACGGTCAAACACTGTGGGGAAGCAGCTGTTGCTTACACTTTATTGAACTTGGTTAATTTAACACACGTTGGTGAGATTTATGCCTGATAAGAAGTGTAAGTCTAGGTTTCTCACCTAAGCGGAAGAGTGGTGTACTGCCATCTCAAGTCCCAAACTGGGCTCTGTGTCTGTCCAACAGTCTCAATGAGAGACTACCATATCAGCACAGCAACAATGTCATACATAGTAGGTTGCAGGGTAGGTAGCTTCCCTAAACCTCTCTTTAGGAACAATAGACTGTCACTAACACATTCTCACTCACAACTCGTCCCATAACACTTGGTCAGGAGCCCCTTGTGGAACATTTTAACGCACATGTTATGTTAAAGGTAGTATCAGAATGTGAAGGGCAGTCAGATAGATGTAAACCAGCCCAACCTTTTCAATCTGCTTACAAATAACAGAACTTTTCACCACAACATTTTGTTCAGTTCATCCACCAAAATCCAATTATATGTGCATTTGATGCGTCAATCCTTCCCTTATGTTTTATGTTTGGAGTTAGTAGTATGAGGCACAGTATAAGGCATAATAGCTGCAGTTAGGGTGGGCGAGGCAAACAAACCCAGGACTTTCACCCAGGAGAACAGCGTTTGTGTCCCATGTAAAAACAAAAGTAAACGATAGGGTTCTAACATCACTAAACTTCCACGCATCACGTTTTTACAGATGTCGCTTCCAGTAGTCATGTCGTCCTAGTAACAATTTCACTTTTGTGCATTTCTTTACTTTTTCTTTAGTGTAAACTCACATTTATAATGGCTAAGTGGGAACTATTGCCCGAACTCTAAAGGGTGGTTAGTTGGTTTAATTCAACAAAACTGCAGCCTTTTATAACGAGAATTATAACGTTAATGATGCTAGTTTAAGAAACACTCTTGGCGTATTCATTGCACATAATGTAAAAGTACAAAGTTGTGTTATTTGTATGCAGATTGAAGAGAACTGGTTGACCTAAGCATATGGTTGACATGGGGAATTTAAACTACATTAGTTGGATATGTTTGTGAGAATGTTTGTGAGTCGAGCAGCAGTTTCTGGGGTGAGAGTCACCCCTCCATGGAACTGCTCTTTATACTGCATCACCTCAATTGCTCAGGCATGATGATACCCTGTGTGTTAGAGAGTGATGCCAGGGGCTCCTTACCAACTGTTCACAGATGGCAGTTGGTAGTGACAATAGGTTGCTGACTTTAACATAAAAGGATAGTCCCAAACGGCAGATAGTCCCAAAGTCATTCTAAAAATGTATGAGTTGTTTGTTAAAGTGCCATCATTTGGCCAATTTTCTAATATTTTGAATAAGTGACAGGATCTTGACAATGCTGTAGAAAAGAAGCTGTCAGTCACTTGCACATGTGCATCATCTCCCTCTGTTCACCATGCAAAGCAGACGCAGTAATCAAACAACCATTCTCCTCTTCTTCTTCTTGCCAGTGCTGGAGATGGAGCATGACATGACATCAGTTCTCTTTGGGGAATGGCTAAATGTCAAGACAAAGGGAGAAACACAGGAGTAACTACTCCGGTAGAGAGAGATAGAGAGAGCGATAGAGAAAACTGTGAGATTATGAAAAAGGGAATGAATGATGGAATGGAACAGAAAAGTGAGAGGAATGATGAAGAATGCCCAGTGCGGGCTGTGGCGACCTATAAATAATAAAGAAGTTGGACAAGAAGGAGGGGGAAAGAAGACAAGACAATTAAAGCTCCTAAATGATGTGCAGCTTAGCGACAGGACCGCTGGATGTTTCCATCCAAATAAACAAACAAAGGAGAAGAAGACGAGGAAAGTCTCAGGGAGAGTCGGTGGGAGCTGATAATGAGGACTCGCCTGTAAACAATGAAACACTTTATGAATTTGATCTGTGACATACGCAGAGGGGATACAGACACATTCCGTTAATTAGCATGGCTAATTAGCCGCAATGCAACAATAATTAATTTAAAAAGTGATATTTAAATTAATTATTGATTACATTAATTAAGTCAGAGGGGGTAAGAGAGGGTGTGGGGGTAATTAAGATAAATGTTAAATGTGTTGGTAATTAGGTTAGGATTGGAGCGGGGTGAGGATGATAATGATGTAAAGACAGGAGGCCAGGGAAGAGGAGCAGCAGACTGTCATGTGGCTGTTCAATTCATCAGCAGGCTGCAAGCACAAAGAGATGGAGAAAGATGGATAGATAGACAGGGGAGAAGGAGAAGGAGGGGGTTACACACTACCAGAAGCATTATTCAGAGACTTCTTGCTGATCAGCTGTGGACTGCGCGCAGTGTTTCCGTAGTGTTCTTACTAATGAGTGCCTATTGATTGGTCTAACCCCTCTCCCGGCCCCGCTCACCTCCACTTTGATCCGAGCACTGAATCACTGGTTAACACTGGACTGCTGCTGGTAATTACAATGAGAGCAGACGCAAGACTTTAGCTCCTGCCTTCTCTCTATATCAAGGACAAGAGAAATCTGAAGAGTCTGAGGCCACTTTTTGCACAATTAAAGCCAGACTGGATTAGAAGCAGAGGAATGTGGACCCCTTTCCTGCACAGCCTAGACCCCTAGAATACTAACAGCACAGTGCAACTTCATTGTCAACCAGGGTGGATTTTCTTTTGGTTGGTCCATTTGCCAAACATAAAATAACAACAACACGAATTGACGAAGACTGGATTGGGGCTGCAGATAACACCATGAATTGCACATCTCTTGCAACCGCTATCTTCCCCGTCAGAGGATCTTATCACTAAAGATATTGTGCCACTTAAATTAAAGTGCAAAGATGCCCATAAAGTTTTGAAGCTGAGGACAATTTCTCTCCCCTTTTTTATACATTTATCGTGCACTAGGGCCGGGCATTTGCTGTTTTTTGTTGTTTTTTTTGTGTAGATTGGGCTCTCCTTGTTTAACTGCAAAGATACAGTAAGTGTCTCTTCAGTAATAAGAGAGACGCAGTGCGTCAGACCAGGAACTGATGTTATTTAATGTTCTGTGTTCAGCTACACATCCAGATAACACACAGGCTCACACAAAGACACACAGTCCACTTTCACACAGTGAGCGTATGTGAGTGCATCAGCTGTGGACATCCCTGGAGTCCGACTGACCAAAAATTTCTCCGGAATTTTCAAAAATGACACATAGGGGAGCAGAGGAGCGTCCTGTCACTGAATCCCAAAATAAAGAAGTTTGAGCCAACCTCATATTGGTCCTTATAAATGTGCTTCATATACCACCAGCTCTCTGAAGACGCTAATAATTTCACTCCAACTGTGCGTGGCTATTAACACTAGTGTTTGTAAATTTATGTTTTCTTGTAATGTGCACCAAATTAATGTATATTCCCTCATTTAAATATGTGCAAATAGAACTGGAGCACTGACACGCATTTTTCTTGGCAGTGCAGTTAGGGGTGTAATTCACCTTTTTCAGGTGCTTTGAGTTATACACGATTTGTTATTGTCTAATTTGCACATGTTTAGCAGCAGCAAAATACATGCAATCCTCTCATGAGTTTCTCCCTCAGAGTATAAATATCCAAAGTAATAAACCACCTTATATAGAGACTAGACCATATATAGATATATTGCTCTACAGCTCATGGCGTCACTACTTCCTTATCATAATGCTGTCACGATGGGCTCTAATTGCTAAAGACTCCTTTCATTTTTTTCCAGCTTTCCTATTGTGCACCATGTCAAATAAATTAATATAATTACTCTTTAAACCTCTTATTTAATTAAGTCTCTCCTGATTGAAATTGCTTTTTGTCTGAAAACAGCTGCCTGCTACGGTCGGAAATGACACTATGGGAATGGTGTGAGTGAATCAAAACAGTAAAAGTTGCAGCCAAAAAGCTGAAAAATGAATTGAAACTTGTTGTGGTGCTGCAGAGAAGCTGCAGATTCAGGTGAAAATTGTCTGTTAGTTCATCACTCTGAGTATCACCCATTTCCTGTTGTCTTTTGTTTCATTATCACTTCCACCAAGGAGATCGCTTCAGATTCTTTGTCTGTCAGAAAAAACAACAACCAAATCACCTGATTTTAATGACACTTCACTTACATGTGAAGCGGATCAAAATCACAGGGCGGATTTGGGGATGTCATTTGTGCTGCATTTATTTGGTGCCACAATAATTGGAAAAAATAAAACAAAAATAGGTTTCAAGATAACTAATGCTGTTTACTCTAAATTCCTACCCCAACTGTGTAAAAATAGTCAAACTATTGCCTTTTTTTGGTGACAGAAGTGAAAATGTATCATCCACAACATTGTGTTATATTTTCAGAATGCAGACAATTGAAGACAATTAAATAGGATTTACAGGATTATTTTTTCCTTGGCAACAATCATTGTTTCTCAAATGATGTAACCATTATTATTCACGCTATAATAAATGGCATGAAAACAGTACATATAGCTGTGTCTCCCTGGGGGAGCAAGACTCCCCTTAGTTCGCGTTGAGCCCCAAATGTTTACAGTGTGTGGTTCTGCCCGAGGCCATAACACGCTGGCTTAAAAGTTGAGGTCCAAAGTTCATGTTTTGATCTTGGAAATGGAAGTGAAAGTAATCATAACATGCCATCTCTCACTTGTTGCAACAACACCATGGTGAAACTAAAAAAAAGGCAAAATACAAAAAAATAGACAAATATTGTTTTTATGTTTTGATGAATTAGAACAGGCAGCTCTATCTGCTGAGGAAGAACATAAGTATAATAAACTGCATATAATGGAAAACTTCAGAACAGCTACTCCTGGGAATATTGTGTTTTGTTTCCAAGATCAAGAATGAACTTGTAACCTTTTGCCAGAATCAGACCATCATTAATAAGTTTGATGGGGCCTGATGTGCGATAGCAAACTTTCAACAGCATTATGAAATCAAACAACATCGCCTAGGGAATCATTAGCTAACACTGATCATCATCGAACCCGTGACCCTCTTGCTGTGAGGTGAAAGTGCTAAAAATTATTTTGGGCTAATGGCAGAACTAATGGCAGAGAGGTCCAGCAGAACACAGCAATACAAAACAATCAGATAGACGACTGGGCAGACCCACTAAAAGGAATATATACATAAGAACATTCATATATTGATATATATGTATGCTGTATATGGACAGATGCCCACAATGTAAGTATATACCAGGATAGACAGAGAGGTTTTAAGAGCTTAAAGTAGCTAAATCTAAAGTAGGGCTGAGAAAAAAGGACAATTTGACCCAAATCCAATCAAGTGAGCACATGCACCTTAACACATATTTAAATATACGGTGTTGGAAACTGTTCTCAACTGCTGTTGGGACAAAGACATCATCTTCATTTTTGCCCTTGTAGGTTCAGGTTTATGAGGGATCCTCTGATGGAAATGGAATGTTTATCCATGAGACCGAGTCCAAGTGAAAATGAGGAGAGCAGAAGGCAGCTTCACCTCCAAATCTGTTGACAAGCCAAATGATAATGTGATGGAGTGAGAGAGACGGAGAGAGTGGGAGAGAGAGGGTGATCAGATCGGGTGGGAATAGGGAATAGATATGCAAGGTAACTCAATTAAGGGAGGCAATTTCCACCCTCCCCTCTTGCCCTGAAAGAACTAGAGCAAGTGAAGCCACTTACAATGGTGTCAGAGGACAAATGGAACACAGAGGCAGGAAAAAAGACGTGTACATTTAAAGTGAGAGGACACAGAAATGTAGCAGGACCTACAAGTTTAGACAAATGAAACCATCTGAATGTCAGGGATTGTGGGAAGTGTTATAGAAAGAAAATCTCAGTAACATCTTTGAAAAGAACTACAAGAGCACTGAGGGCATGCAGTCCTCTGTTGAGGCTATGCCCTAGCTTGCAATGTTAAAGAAAAGTGAAAAATAATCCATTTATTGGCCCTGTTATTAGGATCCACTCCAAAATGTAATGGGTTCTTCCTTGGCCCATGTTGCACCCTTACGAGTTTCAAGAAAATCGGGCCAGCAGTTTTTAGTAATCTTGCCGACAAACAGGCAAACAAACTGAACCGAAAACATGACCTCTTTTCACAAGTAAAAAGAGGAAAAAGACGACTTAATCAGCAGTTATTAGTCACAGCCTGGGATCAGTTATTCCTGTTTGTGAGCTCTCATGTCTTTTTTTTAAAAAAACAACAACAACAAGCAAACAAACTTGTGTAAGTGCGGAATGTTGAGGAGATCTCTAGTGGCAAGAGTAAAGAAGGAAGTCAGGTAACATAGTATGAGGAGCAACACACTCCAGGTAGTTTTGCTGCAGAAACATTTCATAGCATTAACCACATGACCCACATTGGCATGTGAGACAAAATCTCTGGAGCAAGGGGGTCAGCTGGGCATGATTAAGAAAAAAAAGTCAACTTTGAGTCATTTTAACAGCTGTGTTGTTACGTGATGTCGCTCCATACCATAACATCGAATTTAACCAAGTAATTCTGTTACACAACAATAAAGGAAAACTTCACTTCCAAATATTATCATTTGCATGAAAAAGTCCAGAAAGAATTTTTGGTTGAACTGATGGGAAAATGGGATCCATTTTTATCAACAGCAAAACTATATCAAAACATAAATGTCCAAACATTCACACAACATTCACACAACCTTATTTATCCTGTGGTATGTTCAGTTTTTTCCAAACCAGTGGGATAAAGTCACATAAAAGGTACTTTCTTTTGTTTTGCGTCTACTTCTTAGCTCTGCAGTAAGTAAACTGCGGTCATGGTGTACTGTAGGTGCTGATAGTCTTCACGGTGCATTCAGGTGCACCTTGTGAATCATAAATACAGGACTATACAGAATTCTCCTTGAAGTCTTACTTCAGTTTTTTTCATTATAATTTTAAACCTTGATTTGTGACCTGTTGCTCATATGTTGTGTAATCTAAGCTAAATAACACCATACATTGATTGAGAACAGGTGAGAACCTGTGTGGTCATACGAATAATTTATGCATAAATACATGTTGAAAATATGACAGCAACTAATGTACACAATCACTTCAAAACGGGTAACACTTCAGATATTTTTAAGCATTTGGAAAATGCATCCCAGCACAGTCAGTTTTTCCATCTATGGATTTGGTTTATCTGATGTTATGTTGGTGTGTTCAGGTGAACTTATTGTGTTATTCTAGATATCAACCGACTCAAGCAGGAGCAAGTAGACTGACTGCACAGGATTTTTCAGATGTGGTGCTGAGAAAATCAAAGCACTGGAAATATATGGCATATTGACCCAGTGGCTAGGAGTGTTAACCCTCTTACACACAGCAGTGTTAACAAATGTGATGCATGTTAACCTTATGCAGCCTTGGTTGTGTTTCCACATTTCTCTTGAGAGTATTTCAACCTGCCTACAGTCCACAGAATGTAAAGACAACCACTATGCTGTCCCACATGATGGGAAAATGCTGCTGACGGGTGAACTTGGGTGATGGAGGTGACAGATCAGAAAACACACAAATGAATGGTTTTTAATGGGTTTTTATATAGGTCATATGATAGGGCATTGACAATCTATTTTAGGCATCCATTTGGGTTATAGAATTAACTCTATGAAATAATCCCACTTCATCCTCTGTGGACCATTTATCACCACATTTCAACATTTGATGAAAGCGATGGATACATACTATTTGCACAAAGCAGAAATTGGGTTATTTTTTAGGTATGTACCCCCAATAGAAACATGGTATATGATCTGCAGATATTAGGAGCAATTTAAAACAAATGTTCTGGTTAACATTTCACAAATCTCAGCATGTTTCAATTTCATGTCTTCATCACTTGCTCTCGTTTTACTGCTTTCTCTTCCTCTCACTCACTCATACGCCATACCCCATCTAGCTTGTCTACTTTCTCCTCTATCTTGTTTTCTCCTCTAAATAATGATGCAGCAGAGTTAAATCTTAGCCAGCGAATAAGAATGAATTTCTCTGGCCTGCCTCACAGATGGAGCCTTTCAGCAGGCCATTCTATTTATGTTCCAATCCAATCCAGCTGTGACTCACTCACACCATTACTTTCATCCAGGATTATTGCAGAATGCCTGTCTGCTCAAACTGGACTTCATACCTGGTTGATTTTCAAAGTTTCAAACGCAATTTCAAACAATCTAGATGCACCTCCATGCTGTGCAGACATCACTGCAATCACATACTTTTACATTTAAAGACGTAATAGCTTCAGTATAATGTAATGCACAGCAGTGAGCTTTCTGACTCCAACAGACATAATTACCGTGTTTTACATAAAAACATCACCTATGGATTATTTATTTTCACCGATTTAAAGACCTGCACCCACATGGACAATTCCTCTACTAGTCCCTGCAGGCTGTGCTGCCTTTTTAATCAAGGATTGTATTGCAGCACTGCTGCACCACTGTCTAGGACATAAAGCTGAAACAGAACTAGACTAAAGGCTTTTGAATTAATGAAGTAATTCTGCCATTTCTCATCATGTGTGGGGACAACATCTGTCTACTGCAGCGGTATTCTATCCACCCCAAACCTATCTGATAATAATGTGTAATTTTCAGGACCCTAACCTACAGTGCACAGGGATATAACTCCAAGAACGCTTAAACCAGTCTACCTTTAAATAGCAGAAAAATACTACATCTTTGGCTTTGGACCAGTTTTTTGTTGGTTCTTGGCAAATTGTTTTCTGCTATCTTAAAATAGCAAGGCACCAAAACTGCACTGCAACGACTCATTTGTAAGACCAACAGGACCATGGGCGCAAAGATGGATGCAAGTGTATTCTTTGTTGAATGTAATACCAGTTTAACAAGGCATTCAGAGATGGCAGACTTCACCCCACAGCGCCCTCTGTTGGCCAGAGGATGTACATGCAGCGGGCACACAGACAGACAGACAGACAGACAGACAGAGGCCGCCGCCCAAAACAATACTTCACTCCCACTCCGTCGGGTGAAGTAACAATACTGCTAATGTATTGAATTTACAAAACGTATTAGGTTTTTCAAAATTTGATTTTTTTGTTAAAAGTTGAAAGTAGTGCTGACACTGCACTTTTATAGCATAGCATATAGCGAGTATTAACCAATCAAAAGGCTCAAGTCAAAATCAAGTCTTTTTTTTATTGTATGAAGAGTCTAAAGTCATAAAAGTTATAACTCAAGTCTGCCTTCCAATTCCAAGTCAGGTGACCAAGTCCTCACCTCTACCAAACAGATCACACTAATAACAGTTTGAAATGCGCGTCCGTAGCACTCCTATCACACATTCTGTCTGAACTAGCCCGCAGTTTAAACTTTCTGAAGATTGTAAAGTTAAAGTGTTTGATGTGAGGCAGTCTGGCTCGGTCGCTCTAATTCTGCTGTCTGACGTCCATCTGCGTCCATGTTGCTCCTGCTCCATCCTTCCACGCTTCTCTCTCCATCTGTCCACTCCTCTCTGTCTGTCTCTCCTCCACTTGCCTCTGTCTGTCTTCTCATCCCCCTCCCTCTGTCGCTGTGGGGAGGCTCGTGTTGGCTTCACACCGTCTGCCTCTCGCCAGCTGACTGACTGACTGAAGCTCCCACTGCTTGAGTGATGCCACCATGACAGCACCATTCTGGACACTGTGTGTGTGTGGATGTGCAGGCATGCAGGGAAGATTTCTGCAAAGTTAGCACATATGCGGCTGAAGCAGCAGACGGGATTGTGACAGTGGCGATTGCAAAGCAGCCTCCATGTTGGTTTTATTAAAAATTAAAGCACCTGGAAGCATGCATCTTTGAGGTGTCAAATGCAGTCTGTGAAGCAGGATTGGGAGCGGGGCTAAATGAGTCAAGGTGACAGGCAAAATCTGTGAAAGTAGACAATGCTGTTGGTTTGTGGTACTGTGTACCAGTTTCAAAAGCCATTGGTTGGATAAAGCCATGTAACACTTCTTTTAAAAACTTTCACTTGAGTATGTGTGTACCTCGATTCATGAAGTGTCAACACGCTGCCTCTGGCATCTGTTCAAACTTTCAGTCTTTGCAGCTACACTTGGTACTGTTTTTCAGGGTGTAGTTTAGCCTGTTGAAGTGCGAATTACTTCGGCCCTCACTCCTCTCTGTTTTTTTTAAATGCAATTACTTTTCTGACAAATTGTCCACTATGTGCGTTTAACAAATGAGAAGAGAGTAATTCAAGGTTGACAAACAGCCATTTTCTCAGCTGTGAGTTCTAATAACTTCGCTTCAAGTTAACAAGCTATCTAGAAATTACCGGAGGTCACACACACATGCACACATTGAAGAAGAAGCAGAGATTCCCTGAAAATGGAAAGAGGGTGAAGTAATAACAAAAAAGAAATACCCAGAGCCATCACTGTGACGCTGCTCTGTCCTGTTAATTCCACTAAGATGATGATCTTGGGTCTGTGTTTTGTCTGTTGGTGAAAGTTCATTCATCGGTTCTGTCTGGCGTTTGGTTTACTTTTTGTGGCCAAAAATGAATGTTCAAGGAAATTTTTGACAATTTTGTGTTGTAAATTAAATACTTACACAAATAACTCAATATTTGCTAATGTTGAAACAACCGTATGACATTCAAAAGTGATGTCCAAATTAAGCTTCACGAACCATTCTTTTTATTTCCAGAATCCACTAGATCGTGCTATCTGCTAAAGGGATGAGAGCACACTGAAGTGTTATTCAGTTTTTTTCTTCAAAATAAGAGTGCCATCTAGTAGATAACTACTACAATAAATACAGCTAATGTTTCATGAAGCTTTATTTGGACTAATATGCATGATATGTATTGACTTTCAGCAAGATTAACAACTCTAACATGTTGGAGGTAAATGCTAACATAAGCATGCTAACATGCTCACAATGGCAGTGGTAAGTGGATGATGTTTATTAGGTATAATGTTTGCCCTATTCACACACTTAATTTAGCATATTAACATGATAACATGTGCCAATAACCAATAAATATAAAATAAATGTCATCGGTTTTTCAGGAAATAGGGCATAAACCAAATTTTGACCTGATGATGACACTAGATCACCAAAGTTACAGTAGTTCATCCAATAATTGCTATTATAGATATTTTATATATTTAAGTCTGTTCCAAAGTGGTAAACAAACAAACTGACCAGCATTGCAATCCATACAAGTTATCATCAGTGTAACTAGAGATTCCCTTATTTTTCCCCAGATAGCTTTCTGACACTACAGATTATTTGGCAATTATAATTTTGAAAATCAGAAATATGTCTCAAATAAAGACCACCAAAATAAAAACAAACAAAGAAAAAATCCATAGTCAAGACCAACAAGTCTCAATTTCAGAGCATGTTCAAAAGCAAAACAACAAAGCCCTAAGTCTAGAACAAGTTCAATGTCCAGACTAACACATCCAGAGTCCCAACTCACAGCCATCAAGTCTCAAATTAAGATCAGCAGATTATGAATTGAGAGTAAGATCAAAATCTAAATCAGCAACTTTAGAGTCTAGAACAGTTATTAAGTGAAAAACAAGTACCACATAATCACCAACAACAAGTTTCAAGTCAAGAGCAACAGGTTTAAAGTCATGTCCTAAGTCACAAATAAATCACAGGTTCATAACATCTTTCAAGCCCTGAGCAACAAGACCAACAAAGGCCAAATCAAGATCCAAGTCAAAATCAGCTGCAAGTCCTGACCTTTGAGGATCTAGTATAAAAACCCACCAAATTTCTTACAATCAGAAATGAATCAGAAATGACTGAACAGAGTCCCCCTCCACATAGCAGAGCAGGAGACAAGTGCCTGTCTTGAGAACTTTGCATTTGCTTTATAAATGTTAAACATGTCAGGAAAATGTAGAGTTAATTTATGCTGTGTGATTTAAGTTCAGGTCATGCGATTTGAGTCCACAACTTTTTTTTCTTTGGTTCCAGGAACTGTTCAAATATCTTTTTTTTTTTTTAAAGAAACTCTGCACAGTGTGTAGGCCACACAGACTAATGTCAGTGTCCAATTTCTATATTTGCCATGGATGTGCCGATTCTTTAACCCATCAAATCCCAATGGTTATAGTAGTGACCATAAAAAAAAAAAATTCAGGTATAAAACCTGAAACATGTTAATATTTAGAGTCACCAATAAAGGGAAGGTCACTGACACAGGGAGAACATGCAAACATGTAAACACAGAAAGTGAGCCGGGTTCGAATACACTACAGCAGGGGTCGGCAACCCAAAATGTTCAAAGAGCCATATTGGACAAAAAAACAAAAAACAAATCTGTCTGGAGCCGCAAAAATTTAAAAGCATTATATAAACCTTATATGAAGGCAACACAGGCTGTATGTGTATATTAACTATATTAGCCTACTATCAAAATGACTAAATACATAATGAGAATTTATGATTAAATGTTTATTTTCCCTGCAGCGCATCCTGGAGATAATGGCTCACCACGTGACGATATTTGGTACTTTAAGGTTAACTGTATTATGTTTTGTTGTCCCCCCGTGTTTGGCCTTTCAGAGGTATTCATTCGCTCATTTCTTCTTGCGGCCCATCAGAGTTCACATACCTGCATAACAGCGCCATCTGTTCGATATCGATCACGTCACACGACTCATCACAGGCAATTGAGAACGCTGGAGCTGAATTCATGTCCTTGATTTGCCGATTGGTGATGTCGCTGCCACTTTAATGGTCCTTTCTTTCACCGTCTTTGAGGAGAAAGGCATGTCTTTAATTTTCTGGATTATCTCGGTTTTGAAAATAGGTGCTCTGATATTTTGATGAATGAATCCTTCATGTATTCACCATCCGTGACCGGTTTTCCACGATTTATTATCTCTCGGGTTGCAACAAAACTTTCAGCAGTAGTTTGGAGTTTGGAGATGCAATCCACTTCTTAAATCTTCCTTTGCGCTCCTCTAATTCCTCCAGAAGTACTGCAATCGCAGCTTTTCCCTCACTCCCAACTGGGTAGTCTCTTTTTCCCTTTGGGATCTATGGCCCTTGACACATCCGCCGGTTTGTTTACAGCCACCTGCATGGCACGGTGACGGCGTCGCGCTGAAAACGTGTGTCGCAGGCTATGACGCAAGTCTTCGTTGACAGAAATGTTGAAATTCAATATTTATTATGCACATTTTTACAGCATTGTAAAACGTTAAGAATGTTTGTCCTCCTACAGAAACCATATTAAAACAAAAAATTGTCCCCCATCCATTTTCAAACATTTTTGAAGAGGCTCCAGGGAGCCGCTAGGGGGGCGCTAAAGAGCCGCATGGGGCTCTAGAGCTCCCACCACAGCTGAGTATTGTTGCTGGCCATGTCCGTCCATTTATGACCACAGTGTACCCATCTTCTGATGGCTACTTCCAGCAGGAAAATACAACATGTCACAAAGCTCAAATCATGATTTCACAATATTCATATGGCCTCCAGGGTCTAACTCAGTACTACAAAGTCTTCTGAGATCATCAGTCTCTCAGGTGCAGGTACTCATTTATGTCTGGATTAGTTTTCCTATCTTTCATATGTCCCTATTTCTGCCTTTCCTGGTTGATTAGTTGCTGGTCAATTTCTAATATCAATGTAACTAAAATTTTAAGTCTGCTACCTAGCATGGTCTTTGTTTTTGTGATTAAATGGGGTCCAGACAGGGTGCTTTTAGCCTCACATACACCTGCCAGGTGTCCTGTAGTTGTGGGGTCCCCATATGTAAATGTTAACATAGCAATGTATCTGGCTATACATTTTTTAAAATCCATGTATGACATTTGCTAATGAACTCGAGCTTAGTTTATTTATTAACAGTGTTAGCGACTATTGGTCACAGGTCAGTTCCCTTGTGCCAGACTTCACCTTCACTTGTTCAACTGTAATGGTTCATTAGTGCTATAGCATGCAACATATATATATAGATATCAGAGCCAACTTTCGCTTATCATAAGAATTATTTTGAATCAAGTACAGGACACACTGTTGCATTTTGTATCAGATGGAATATATTGTTAATGAACTGGAATACAGCTATTCCTGGCCAGCTAACCAACACTGATGACTCATTCTGCACATCAGAAAACATTCATTGTCATTGAGTCTTCTTAGGATAGTCTCTCTCTCTCTCTCTCTCTACATGTATATATATATACGTGATTTAGATATCTTCATGGCTAGGAAACAACAAAAAAAAAACTTTGGGAATTAAATGGGTAGCAGACTTTGTTGTACTTTATGTGTCCAAATGTTGTTTGTCTTCCCTTACGTGTGACACCACAGAAGTGACTCCACTTATGTGTTAATTGATAGTGTGCTTGTTAGAGCTAACAGGAAGAGAGACAGTGGTTGGTTTTAGATGAGACGATGCTCTCTGGTCCCCGTAGCTTTATAACACTTGATGATTACATGCTGTTTCTCCTGCTCTAATTATCTTATGGGTGGGATCGCTTTGGGCACCCTTTTTAGACACTAGTCTTCTCTTTTCTTTCTATCTGCCCGCTACAATGTGTGGGAAACTTTTGATGTGTGAGAAGGACATTATTTTTAACCACCAAAAAGCCTGCAATTACTGGCCGCTACGCTGTGTTTTTTTAGCCCTTAAAATGACTTGAGAAAGAAAATGTTATGACCATGTAAATCAGGATGAAAGGGCGGTTTGCTGCTGTTTGAGTGTGTGTGAGAGAGAGTGGTGGATTGCGTGGTGAGTGGTGAGAGAACTATAATCATATTTATGTAGTTAAGTAAGTTATTGTTCATGACTGTGAATATGGTTTCTGTGTCAGTGCTCACCCTAGATAACTGTGTGCATTTGCACATGCACAAAGCCCTGATACCCCCCCCCCTCTGCAGACTGACTCTGGCTATCTGAGCAGACAGTGATGCATGTCTGACTGCACCACTGACTTGATGGAACTTGATTTAGAAAATCTCTTCTTGGAGCCAATTCATGTTTCTCCTCCAGTGGCCTGTTCTGTGTAGCTCTGACAGTTTGCAGACAGTGTGAATCATGCACTTCTGCCTCTGCGTGTGTGTTTGTGAGTGTGTGTTCTCACTGCAGCTCATGGATGTGAATCTGTGGGCATCGGAGGACACCGGGTACGGACCACACCGTACCCGGTGCAGATGTGTGTGTGTGTGTGTGTGTGAGTGTAGTGCTGTGGTCGTTCACTAGGGGGAGCACTCGGCCTGCTGCTCCCCTCACTCACTCCGCTGAACACACACCGACTGATCTCACACATATTTCCCGTCACGGCCGAGGTCAAGTGTCAGTTCACAGAAATGAGGCGAGAAGAGGAGATAATTTATGTAAACCAGAAATAATTAAAAATAAATAAAAGTGAAGAGGAAAAAAAACACACACACACTCTGGCTGACTGCTGGTTTATTTATTTACGAGGTTTGGTCCACCAACCAGATATATGAAACAGCATCAGACTTCAGCGTGGAGGCTGCCGAAATTACCCAGAGGAGCACAGAATTTAGATCGCTTAGTGAGAGAAAAAACGTT
>CAFUXE010000216.1:368510-379998 GCA_903364295.1 Serranus cabrilla
GGCAGTCAAACCGAGACCATTTGCTCAGCTGAAACATTTTTATACTCATTTAGCGCGTCATTTTTTTGTTTTTTTTGTTAAAACAAACAAATGTTTAGCATGTTTTCTATTTGTTGTTTTTCGGCAGTTAACCACATTGTAAACCTCACCAGCTGATAAGTAAAACCATTCAACACAGTATAATTGGTAACTTCTTACATTTGTACCCTGAAGTCTAGTTACATAGCTTGGTGCCTTTGTTTGCACAGCTGATACACCCGTCATTTATTTTCACATGGTGTAATGTTGGTGTGCTGTGAGGTTTTGGTAGATAAGTACAGATGCAGAGCTGCAGTGTCTGTAGATATTCTGTCCACCAACCTTTGTGCTTAACCTCTAGTCTTTCCACTGTTACTCTCATAGCTGCCGTTGTCCATTATACATCAAGTAGAAGGAAAACATTCTGAAAATACCTTTCAGTGTGACAACTCCAACACTAAGTATGACCTCAGTGATTAACCACATGAAACCCAAATATTTTTTTTTTGCCCTTTTTACATTTGCACTGCTTATATTTCACTGCAAAATCCTATGGAAGTCTCTATGGAATCATTATAACCGCTTAATTCTCTAAAGAATAACATAGTTATAATGACATGCATCATAAAAAAGAATGATGTTGAATTTCTCTGTTACATAATTTTTATATTGTATATTTTATATTGTCACATTTGTCTCTGCAGAATCACTCATGGATGCACAGTATCACTGGGAGAACAGAATTGAATGTTTTAAACAATATGTAGTTATTCCAAATGCTTTATTTATGGCAATGTTTTAAATGAGACATGTAGAATAAAGTGATTTTAACAGAAATATCAACATTTTAAGCTTTGTTTTGGTTACTTTTTCCATTTAAGGATGGTCAAAAAGTTCAAATGTTGATGCCTGTTTTTACAGTTTCTTTAAATGGTGCATCTTTGGTGATCTTCTAAAGAAAACATGCTTGTTCGGTCACGGTGGGGGTTCTGAAGGTTAACATATGTTGACTCTAACCCCACACTTGTACTCACTGATAAACGCTGGATGGCCCTAAATGTTTTGTGTTTTTCCAGATGCACCAGGTGGTCAAACAGACACATATATGATGTAATACATCTCAGACAGACTGTAAACAAAAAGCAAACATTATAAGTATTGTAAAAGTGTATTTTATTCTGTGTGGTGTTGAATTACATTACATTCTACAGGTGTATCTCATAAAGTGGCCACTGAATGTATGATGTGGAACAAATATATAAGCAAGACCTTTTTTTACCCTAACTGTCCAGGTATGGCCCAAAACAGCCCAATAATATCAATATATCAATTTTTAAACTGGCAGCTTCGGGCGTCTCAATGAGGGGTTAGGGTGGCAGAGGAGAAGCAGTTCTGATTAGGTTGTTATGGGTTTAAGTAGTTGCAGCCTATGTGAACTTGCATACATTTCTCACATGGTGAATTCAGAAGCCTAAGGAAGATGTGTGCCAGTCAGGTGCAGGGCTGAAAATTGATAGATATAAACTACAAAGATAGGGGCTCGTATAACCATGCAAATAAATCAAGCAGTCTTCACATATCATGAGTCCCAACCTGAGAAAACTGTGTGAATGTGCAGACAGAAATGTGTATTTGCATTCTTTTCATCAGATTTCTAAACTGCACTTTGTCTGATTGGGTTTTATAAATCTCGGTCATGGTGGAACTGGGTAAACGTGCACAAGCCTCATTTCCCCACCCATAGTGAGTTATAAATGGATATAGAAATGCCCTGAAATTCTGTTGGCATATCACAAAGTTGTGACTACTCGGGGAAATCCGGTTAAAAAGGAGTGCAGTTTTACCAAACTTGTCTCTGCAGCAAAGTTTTGGTTCACACACAGCCATGGACAAGTCTGGTGATAGCCAGTGAGCATGATTGGGTAAAAACACAGGTAAATCCACATTTAAACAATTCCATTGTACCAGAACAAAGGAAAAGTAGAGTACTTTACATACACAACTGATTCCAAAGTGACCTACTCAGTCTTATTGGAATCTGAGCATGAGGTAGCTGACCCAGCCTATATAGATAGAGTACTGGACAAATGGGTCACTGTCATATGCTAATAGCAAGTGTGTAATTTCCCCCAAGAATGTGGGGACATGTCCTTTCCACTTCTCACAACCTCTGTTGTACGCTACACAGAAGTTCAAATGAATCACTGATATGGTTTCTTCTTACTGTCCAGCCATCAAAACCCAGCAGAGAATGCAGACACACAAATCTACTGTAAGTTGCCTTCAGCTGTTAACCTCTGGGTGTGGAAAGTGAAAGAGCAGTGCTTGCCCTTCCCTCATTACCACCACTGAGGTGCCCTTGAGCAAGGCCCTTCACCCCAGCTGCTCCAGTGGAGCTGCTCAGTGGCCAGCAGATAACACAGGGTTTGTACTCTGCAGCTTCCAAGCTGTATGTGTGTGTGACTGTGACTAAACAAAGGTGAAAAAAAATCGATAAATAAACTATACTCAATCTTCTTCACAGCACCCTGAGTTTCACCTTTAACAGGGCGTTAACACCAGTCGTAAAGCAAATTTCCGTTTGACCGAGGGATCACATCTTACTTGCTAAGACTGACCTGGAAGTTCCAGATATGTCAGAAAACCAAACACCCTTGTTTTTTGCTTCATAATACCATCCGGAGAAAAACACACAGCACTCCGAATTTCAACCCATTCTCCAGGAACTGCTTCTGGATGTGATATGGCGCTACTACCATAAACCCAAAATAGAGCAATTATGCTGTGATTTAATTGCAATAAACATGTTAAATGTATTCCAAAATACCTACAATTGTATATCATGATAAAAAGTCTGAATTCAATATTTGTCAGGTCTGTTTGTGATGACAAAGCAAACAGCGTTTTAAATGTTTGTTTTTTAAAGAGTTCGGATAAATCAGAGCTTCGCTCCGCTGGAGAATCTCAATGCTGAGATACAGTGTCACAGATATTGCATATTCTTGTCACAGGATTCACTTAATTTATGTCACCTGGTAACAATGCAACCTGACCTCACAAAATTACATGAAAGGACCACGTTTGTTTTAACACCAAATTAGGTTCTTGTGGCACTTAATGCCAGCAGCACAGGAACAATGCCAATGTAGAGTAAGTGAATCAGCAGGGTGTTCTAAAAATTGCACACGCATCATTATACATACACGTACGGTTCACAGTTGGAGGCTGCAGTTTCTGTGAATGTATGCTACAAAACCAGTGACCTAAGTTTAAGGCAAAAACTCCCAGGTAAGGTGCTATAAAAGACAATAAAAGTAAATAAATATACGGGAATGCTGGAAGTAAAGCCACAGAAGTTACATGGAGACGGAAGTTACATAACACAAACCGAGATACACAAACTATGAGCCACGTAAGTTACATAAAATAATTCACAAGCCACAGAAGTCACATAAAAAGGTAAGTTATGTAGCAGCGAACCAGGGTTCAAGTCCTTTGCTGCATGTCTTCTTCTTCCTTCCATTCTCATTGTCCAATAAAACATGAAAAATACAAGTAACATAATCTTTAAACAAAAAACATAAAAAATAATTGCTTGTGAATACAACATTAAGCTGTGCTTTGGATTAAGCTCTGTTTCCCTGATTGTCTCTGAGATGGTGAGCTTTGTTATTAATGCTATTGTTTGATTAAAAACTGGTTTTCAGACAATATCTATAGAAATTCTGTGCCATTTGGTGACCTTTTCCCAACCAGTCTTCAGTATGTCTTTAGGTCAGAGGTCAACCCCCTTTGAAAATGGCTATGTCAATTTTTCCCTGCATAGAATTTATCATAACATTGAACATGACATGATCCAGCATGGTGCCAATGGATGCATTAGGTCTTTTAGTTTCATGATACCTGTATCTGAGCTGGTGAACCGAGCCCACTACAGCCTCTGAAAGAAAATGTTGGCAGGGCATTTTGACAGCCAGTGCTAAGGGGTTAAACATTACATTCTGGATCAGAACAAGCAGAAACAGCCACAGTGAGCTGTTAGATGAAGAGCTGATGTTGACAGGCTTTTACTGTGGTTGGTGCGAAAAAAGCTCTCATCGTGATAAACAACGCCTGTCACCTTGCTGTGCTGTCCTGTGAAAAACATTTGCAAATGGTTGCCGCAGTTTACGACTGCCCTGAAAACAACAATACAGGCCGCCCCGACTTTGGTTGGTGGATTTTTTGGAAACAAACCAACAGGCACTTTTTGGGGAGAAACAAAAAAAAGCACTTTCTGCAACATAAATGTATTTAAAATGTAATGTAATAACATTTAAATGCTCCTAGGTAGTGACTGATACAATATTAAGTCTTCAATTGAATATTTTTTTAGACGTTTCTGTTGCTTATCTTATCAGAGTGCTTTCATGAGGGATTTAAATCAACATATTTTATGCCTGATTGAAAAATCTTGCATTCTGCGTAACTGTATCTGCACCTGGCAATGCTACTTTTTCCTGGAAATGAACAATTTACAGCTGTGCTGCTATGTGTTAAGTGTCTTGGATAGTAAAAAAATAAGGACCCTAAAAACACGAGAAAAAGATATGAGTAGGAGGAGGAGAGTGACAGAACAGTGTTTGCTAGAAATGCCAAAAAAAACTACTTTTTTGCAGAGAAGAAGCAGTTTGGTTTGTTTTCCCTTGAATGGACATAACCCTGTATGACCTCAGCCTCAAACTCCAACCAATGATCCTGTGAGAGAAGCAAGGCTCTGGATCTGCTCACTGTCAAATTGCCGGGCTCTTGTTTTACTGAGCAGCACACACTCTGAATATGTTTAAACTTATCTTATTCCTTTATCTACATTTCTGTGTTTGTGCATTAACACTGTACTTTATCATCCTACAGTTGTATCCTATTATTTGGGGCTGCAGTAGCTTCGTTTCCATCAAAAATGACTATAAAGCCTTAAGAATTGTTCTTCTGTAGTGTAAAATTACATCAAAGCAACAATAGCCATGGTCCATTGCTGCTACAGTGTCTTCATAAGAAAGCAAAGTCAAGTTGCAAAGTTTGGCTTTGGATCAAAGCTTTGCCTGCTCACACCTGGGAGTGTTGTTGGCCCAACTCAAAACTATAATTATACAAGATGGCTAAAAGAAGTCACAGAGCATGTTGTATCTTTAAGGCAAACAGCAAATAGAGAGTCAACAAGTGGCAACCATCATGAGACTCGACCTGAGTGGCTGTCTGAATCTGTTAAATCTGGTTCCCTGTTACTTTCCTGCTGGCACAAACAGAAGCATCTGCAATGAATAATTATGACCATAATAACCAAGTGGTCAAAACTTCTGACTAACAGCACAAACAGCACAAACAGCTGAATGTGTTATTAGGAGCTTATAATGTTATCATTTTTTACAACAAAATTTAGTTTTTCTCCTACATTGCCTTGTTCCAGACCTGTGAGCTGCTGCCTACCATAGACTGTATATGGACGTAATCTCAGTTGCACCTTTCAGACGGCCGTTTCACACAGAGAAATTTACGCCTCTGTGACCATTTACCTGTAATCTAAATGTCCAGAGGCATAATGTGATCCTGGCTATGTACGGCCTTTGTAGGTAGTAACAGAGGTGGGATCAATGCGAAGCTGGCAAGACAGAAATTATGTGACGAATGTTATTTGCGCAACCAACACCTGGGTAATAAGGAAGGAAGTGGAACCTACAATCAGAAGCACGCCTCTAACCAACAGTAATTGAATCATGTTCAGCAACATGGAGAGCAACTTTGCTTGAGTATTTAGAATCTCTAAAGCGAGAAACAGCACGACGGATTGTTCTGCCGCCATCATTGCTTTCAATGCATTATCGCAGTTGCTGCTGCTTAACACATACTGCTGCAATAATGTACTGCACTGCCACTGCTCTGCTACACACCACTCTGAGTCCCAACTCCTCCCACTTCGCCCCGCTATGCTAGATTGCAATGTAAATGAACGCTAATAATATACCATTACAGAATTAGTGTACATGTCCTAGAGCTGTTTGGCACATTCACTGGACTTTTTTGTAAATGCAACATGAAAAGGGCTCATGATATGACCCATGGGTTTATGAATAGCTGACTTGAAGCTCAAAGTGTAAATTAATGTTCCTGAGGCATTGCAGCACAAAAATAGGATGTGGAGTTTCCTTCCGCGTTCCTGGAGTATTGCATTCCTAAGAAAGGGATGTATGAACGGACAACTGACCACACATTTAGTTTTAGATTTACAAATTCTTTTTCCAAATTCGAAAGACATGACGTGGTAAAACATCTTTTTTTGCCCCACTTCCCAGAGGAGGCAAAAATGATCAATGGACAGAAATGGGGGCAGGAAAACTCCAAAAGCACATGACTTCCTGAAAGCCTCTATATTGACTTGCATCCACTTGTATTGCAAAATATTTTTTTGGTGTCAATTGATTTTTTTTTTCAATGGTGGTAGCTGTGGATGCCGAGTCTTAACACGGCGATGTTTGACAAGAGGGAGGATATGATGGATGCCATGGCTATCAAAAAAGAAGTCTAGTTTAATTGTCATACAACCAAAAATGTCTTGTTTTTTTTGGCGGTATTTTGGTATTTGGTGATGTGTGGTAATTCCCCACCACCATACCAAGGCTCTGTTACCAGATACAGAGAAGGCCCAATTGTGCATGTGTGGAAGGAACTGCATCGGCAAGACTAGCATGTGCAACCATCTTGGTTGGCAGGCAAAACAAACCCTCTTGTGCCTGTATAGACCTTTTGTTGCATATCCAGTCACTTGTGATGACGGCCACTTGTTGAAACTGGCATAAACAGTCCAATTAACAGCACCAACAAGTTATGCATGTTTTTTGTATCCCTGAAAATAATGGTGTTCCTGATCAGTTCCCTCTGTGGAAGCAGCTCTGTGCACATTAAGGCACTTTGGATATTAACAGTTTAAACCCAGTCACAATGGTTGATAACAGTGCATGCAACAACATGCAGTGTTTCTTTTGTTACTTGCATAGAAAGTCATCAATGGAAACATAAAAAGGATATTGTTGGTGATGATTCAGATGCTTTCAGTAAATACAAACATGTGCTTTTAGATGACTAACAGGCTCTTTGACACAATAATAAAACTGCAATCCCAGGCCCAAAGGGTTCAAAGCTCCCCTGGTCTCTTTGAATTGGTCTGAGAGAGCACTTGTTGAATACTTGATCCCTTTGGCGATGATAGGTGCTAGACCAGTTCAAAGAGGTCTTTTGAAATTGTCAAGCTTCTGTTCATCTGATGAAATTTTAGGTTTATGTAATGTTTTCTTGTATAACGATTTTCCGGCTTATGTTTTGTTTCTGTTGCTTCAGTCTTACAGGTGTCAAAACGGTATTTATGGCAAAGTGTTTATATTTACAAGCATTCCCAGTTCTGATCTTATATTTAATGTCTTACAGGTAAGTCTTTCAAGGAGAGACAAGAGGCATGTGTGGGGACAATGCAGCCTGCTAGCTAAGTTGGCATATTTTCATGCAGCCTGGTATCCGATATTACCATAACGCAGCTGTCCGTGCGCTGGTTTGTAAACCGCACTTTCACGTTATGCTAGCTGCTTTAAGCTTCGCCTGGATTCTGGCTTTCTTCTGCTTCTTCTCCAACGTAATCTGTGATTCTGCCAAAATCACGGCCCAAAATTCCAGATTGTGCTTTTTTAAAACTTTGTTTTTTTTTTATGATGCTTCTATGTTAAAGTATGATGAACTGCTATGGCTCCTAAGTGGAGTGTTTTGTGCATCATCTTCCCATTATTATTATTATTATTTGGAAATGTGTTGAACTCATAGTGCACTATTTCTAAATCATACAACACATTTTTTCTGTATTTTTTTGCATGTCAAATAACAATCTGTTTTCATCAACCACACTGAATAAATAAACAGAATAAAAACTGATTCAAGATGCATCTTAATAATGTTAGTTACTGTGATCTGAATTTTAATTCACAACTGCAGAAACCAGTGGTTTAATTTCAACTTAAAGTATCCCAGACCTGATCATGCTTTCCACTATGCACACTTGAGTGTGTTTGATGGTGAAAAGCTGGTAAAGGATCACATCCTGTTGCCTGGACCTAGCAGGGCATGCTAAGAACCCTGCTGGTATCATGTCCTCCTGGAGAAGCTCATTCCGGGCAGGAGAAAGGAAGCAGCTGGTGCATATCATGTGGTCATTATTGTAGAGTTCTTGTATTTCATGGAAACATGCAGTAACACAACTCGAGACATCTCTGCCTGACATGAACACACACACGCCCACACACACTCACAGGTAGAAGATGAAACAGTAATACTGGTTGTGAGCCTTCAGAACTCTGGGAGAGCAGCCGTGGATGACTTTGATGTTAATTTGGTTGATGATTTCTGAGCTCCTCTTCACTTGTACAAATCAAAGCCCTAATCTTTATTACTGATTCATATCTTGACACACCTCATATTCAGTGTTTTTTTTACCCCCATAAAAGCACACCGGCCCACCATTATCAGGGATTCTGGCAAAAGTTAAAACTGTGTAATCGTAGGCATGTGTGTATGTGAGGGAGTTACACCACCAGTCCTTCTTGTAAGAGCAACTTGTCTCCTCCTACACAAGACTCTGGCAGAGCAGCCGTTCTCTTTTCTCTGATCATTTATTAAAGTAAATATATGAAGGCTTGTTTTCCAGGCTGATGCTTCATTTATGAATTAAATGTAAGATTTTTCACATTGTATGTAACATTCCTGAGCTTTATTTTTGCAGGGCTGCACCCATAAGTCATACTCGTGTGTTATTTCAATGGTAATTTCATTGTATTGATATGAATAAGAATTACTTGGAAACATAAATAAAAAAAGGCAATCAGAGATGGTAGACTTCACCTCAATAATTTATAATAACTAAATGTAGATAGATAGTTTTAACAATTTCAAGTTGGTCAACTTAAATTGCCTTATATATTTAAAACCATTTCAGGACTTATAATCAGGAGTTTAATGTTTTAGCTTCATGAGCTGACAAAACGTAAAATTGACTATTATTTATAAACATTGATAGTTTATATCATATGTCCCAGCATGCACTGTCAAAATAATTTTAAAAAATGACTGTTTTAAATTCAGTTCTCAGTAAATTCACCTGCTCACAAATATGAATATAATAATACTTGAATAAAAAAATGAACATAAAGTCTTTTAAACTCATCAAAACAACGCTAATTTACAGGACAAAGCAAAAAACAAAACAACTGTTGCTATATAAAAGCTATGCGACTGTTATTGGCCTGTGGGGGAGTAAATAATGGAAAGAGGACAGCTTCTATCCCTTCAAAATATATAAAGGAAAAGTAAACCTCAGAATGTTCTATCGAACCATATCTCATGCTATTTCTAACTCAAGTTTGTAATGGGCAGAGGCCCAGTAAAATACATTTGGTCTGAAGTGTTTATGATAAAACCAGAGAAAAGTATTAACAAAATTTCTGAAAGCTCTCTTGGCCCTTTTGCATGCACATTGAACATCAGCCCATCAATAACCTCTTTGAAACACACAGCAGTTTACCAAGCATGAAGGGTCTAGGCATCCAGACTCAAAATCTGGGACACTGATAGGCTGCATAGTGAATGGCACCTGGTATAAAAGATTGAAATGGCATCGATGGCGCTACAAGGTTGAATTGAGAAAGGCTCAATTTAGTGTTTAATACCGCCCACTCAGACTGTTGTTAAGGACAGTTTTTCTATGGAAGCATCCTTCTGGAAGCTATCACAGACAAGTAATGTACCAAGGTTTTAAGAAAGTCACATGAGTCCCCTGCTTACTCCGTAATGTTATCACAGCAGAAAATTATTTTATATTTAGCCACTTCGAATCCTGTTGGAGATCAATTTCTCCCCAGTGGCTCTTTTTTTGAAAAAAGGTGCCTTCTTTTTAGTTCACTCTTAGTAAGCAACAGAAAAATGTCTTAAAGATCCTGTATGGTGGCAAATAAACTACCAACAGGGTGGAGAACCTTTAACTAAGGAGGACAAAAGAGGATACATGCGGGGGACATCAGCAGTTACAGTGTGGAAAACTGTCCAACCCTGATACTCAGTATATTTAACGTTAACTTACATGTGCAGTGCATTTTGTCACAAAGTCATATGTCCAAACTGTAGTAGGCTACCTACATTCTTGTAAGTTAAGCTAAAACATTTGACATTATGTAACTTGTGTTGTAGTAGAATGTGAATTATTGAGAAAGCTATGTAGTATTAAGTGCCTTAGCTTGCTAACATAGAGCTACCATTAGCTTACTAACATAGAGCTACCATTAGCTTGCTAACATAGAGCTACCATTAGCTTGCTAACATAGAGCTACCTTTAGCTTACTAACATAGAGCTACAATTAGCTTGCTAACATAGAGCTAACGTTAGCTTGCTAACAGTCGACTTGTGCTTTCTGGTAAACATAAAATGCTGAAATGATCATATGATATGCTTAAATCTCATAATTTTATCTAGCAACAGGCATTAGTGTTTCAGTCCATGGTTCTGGATTGTGGCAATGATAGTTTTCCCCTTTGGTGGTCTTCAGTGTGTGACATGTGGCGCTCTGTCTCTACACCAACTCAGACTGAATTTCCATCTAAATCTCATGTACAATACATTTAAATGCATTCACCTGTTCTGTTACTGAATCCAAATAAACATCCTAGATTTGTTTTTAATTGCATCACATTTGCCAACATCCCTACCACCACAGCCCACTGGCTCTGGGTAGTTTTCAATCTAAATCCTCAGCAATGAAGGTATACTATTAAGTAGCATTTTGGGAAATGTAGGACTCCCTAATAAAAGTCAGTATAATTTAGCATCTGCCACTTAGCTTTTGACGGCTCTTTATGCAAACATATTCTCCCAACTTCATGGAAGTTCAACACTAAACCACCTTAGTATTCCTTTCACTTACCAGACTTTATATAATCGATTGCTGAGATTGAGATGTTTCATATATAATTCAGTAAAACAATTTACCAAGGTGTAATGGTCTGGAAACATCCAGTGCCAGCCGACTGACAGAAATAGATGACACCTGCTGTCTTTATTACATATTAAGTCGAGTATCAGCCTGATATTGGGCCACTGCTTCCCCATACTTAGATTTTATGTGTGCACAGTCTAACACAAAGGTCTCCTTACAAAACTTAGATTGATTCACTTTAGAGGAAACTATTATGGAAAGAACAATTGATGTGTCAGTCTCTAGGAATGCTTCATCCATCACTGTCCAATGGCCTTATTAGTACTTCACTACAAAGGAAATCCTAATTCACCCCTGGGGTAAAGAGGCTCCCGCTAACTGCCTTGTTTCATATGGAAACTCCTATCGATACTTTCCTCATTCACTCACTCAGTCATGCAGGAAGCAAACACAGGAAGTGCTCTTACACA
>CAFUXE010000216.1:390584-404504 GCA_903364295.1 Serranus cabrilla
GCTCGAGGAGGGGGATGTGTATTGACAGGGTACTGATAGACCGAGCTAAAAAGGTCTCCTCCTTTTGTATCCCATCAACTGCAGCCTGAGGGCTCTACACAACCGGGCATGGCAGGGTGGTGAATGCTGTTTTTTTTCAGATGCAAAGGAAATGGAGGCACTACTTCCTCTTCATTTATAGCTGACAAGGGGCATATATTTTGGATTTGGTGGTTTAGAATCAGTTCTTCATGTTCGTAATGCTGCAAAAGCCGGTTTTGATGGCCTTCCTGCTGCACCGAGTGGCCCAGTGGCCTCAGGCTGGAGCTCCAGCTAGATCCCCATGACACTGCTACTTCTGTGGCTGCGCTGGTTCAGTGGTAAAAGCCTTAGGGTGCCAATTTACAAGACCTATCTGTCTCTGAAGGGAGGTACTGAAGTCAAGAACTAGATACCCCTCTCTTCTTTATCTTGAAAGCAAAGCACTGCACTCCAGTTAAGATCTGAGAACTACAAATGCCATATATGGGTCTCCTAAATTCAAAGGGCATAGACATCACAGTGTGCGTTAGAAATGAGCAAACGCCTACTGCATATTAAATGCAGACGCTGGGCGGGATCGCTCCTGTCATTAAAGGTGCTACCGACTTTATGTTTTTCTGCTTTTTTAATAAAAAATATTCCAAAACTCTGTCAAAACAGAAGGCGGCAGAGCACAAATACAGAGTGCAGAGCAGGATTGATTTGTTCATCTTGAATTACCTTGCTGGTCAGGAAATATTGACTGGCGAGTCAAGGGGACTTGCCTGCACTATTCAATAGGTGGGTGGGTCATCTGCCTTCAAGGGCTGCCGAAGCTAAAAGTATTTCATTAGTCTTGATTTAAAGGGAGAGATTTAGTGTCCCATTATGGTTTAAATGCTCTTTCAAAGGTGTTTGCACTAGAGGTGTTCAGTACGACAAATCTTAAATACTGAATTCTCAGGCTGAACTGACTATAGTGAATCACTATTGGAACTGAATCAGCAATGCTTAGCAGTGGTGACCCCCTTTAAGAAATGCTTAAGAAATCCATTAATTCATTCATCCATTATCTTTAACCACTTAATACACTCTACATAAATTTTATCTTTGCAGGTTGCTGACCAAGCTACCTAGCTAGCACTAGCTGATATCTCCAACCCTCTCATTCAAAACAACCAAGATGGTGACGGCCAAAATGCCAGACTCAAGGCTTTAGATTGGTCGTCCACAAAACCAGTGGGTGATATTAGTGTGACTACAGCCACTTCTTTTATACAGTCAGAACATTGAGATGCCACATGAATACATTTGTCTACAGTCATCAAGCCAGGAGGAGGCTGTGACTGCAGATAAGGCAGTTTTGAACAGATATACAGTAAAACTTTATCCAGCACTCTTGCCTCACAGCAAGAGGGTCGCCGGTTTGATCCCGCCCAGTGGCTCTAAATACAAAACTCTCTGGGGTTTGCATGTTCTCCCCGTGTCAGTGTGGGATCTCTCCGGGTCCTCCGGTTTCCTCCCACAGTCCAAAAACATGCAGTTTAGGTTTAATTGGTGAATCTAAATTGTCCATAGGAGTGAATGAGAGCGTGAATGGTTGTCTGTCTCTATGTGTGTCTACCCTGTGATAGACTGGCATTACATTATTATACAAGTATTTGGATATTTTTATTTGATAAAAGTTTGAATATCACACTGTAAAAGGCCCTCTTTTAAAACAAAGCTATTTTAAACAGGACAGTAACTCGTGATTGTCTTTATATACAGATCAACATGCAGGTTATTTTCTCAAATAATGGCTGGATTCTGCCTGAAATGCCAAACATAATTACTCAGAGCCCAAATATACACCTTCACAATCTTTGTTGTGTTTTATCAACAGCCTCAAAATGATTGATAATAATTTAAAATTCTTTAAAAATATTAAAGAAATGCAGCAAATTTTTGACAGTTTTTGGACCAATTTGGAACCATGATTTGCAATACATTGAAAATGTTGAATATGTCTCCATTAGATACGGAATAGCAATAAAAAGAGGACAATTTTTTTTTTTTTTTTTAAAGTAACTCAGCTTAAGTACAATACTTGAGAAAAGGTTCTGAAACCAATCAAAATTCAAATTACATATCTTATTCTCGAGATTGGGTCATGCATAGAATATGTCATGAGCTAACTAAGCCAGGGTTCAATGGGTTATGGAATATTGAATATGCAGGTGATGAGAAACAAAATCGGTAGAAGCAGAGTTGACATCTTGCAGCTAAATCCTCCCACACTCACAGCGTTCCTTTCAATGTAGTCCTCTTGGCTGCAACAAAGGACAAGAAAAATGAAAACCCAAATCCTCCCAGATTCCCCAGCTGAATTCACCAACCATTGTTCTGTTTTCCCTGATGAGCCCCGTGCCTGCATCACCGTCTGCATCCACCTATCCATCCATCCCCATCCACCCAGGCAGCAATAGAGGCAGCAGAAGTGGCCTCCACCTCACCTGTCACATTCATCATGATGGAAGCGGCACGGCGTCGCTGAAATGCCAGCGAACCCAATCATGCAGAAAAACACTAAAACACAAAGTAATTATGTTCCTGTGCTTCTGCTGGAGGTAATTAAACAGCAGATCTCTCTGCAATAGACACACAGCCTGTAGCTGAGGCAGCTGTGAGTCACGCACCACACTGCCGACACGCACACACGAAGAAACACACGTACGCTTTTGTTTGTTCATTACCTGATATTACATCCAATCACCATGACATTTTTGAACAATGCTTTTACAGTGCATGCAGCAATAAACATAACCATTAATAATGATTAAACAATCATATATGGGTGTACGTATAGTTCATTTTAAATGAATAATCAATATATTGTCCCTGCCAGGTAAAAAAACGTGCATCTTTTGCCTTCAGGCAGCTACACATTATCAGTGGTAAAACTGCTCTGTTCTGACTGTGCCATTGTTTTGCTAATGGGAGAGCAGTGGTGCCCAAATGGGCAACAATGCTACCTTTGGCATAGCTTCAAAATGTCACCAAATGCTGCACGCAAAGTCAGATAATTTGCACTTTGAAAGGCCAGTTGCAAACTAGGTCAAAGTTCAAAGAATGAGAACGACTTGGGACATAGCGGCACAAGCAAGCAGGGATCAAGAAATGATGGAAAGAAAAAGTACGCTCTGTGTTTCAGAGTTCCCTGAACTGTACAACGCCACAATAAAAACACACTGATTTCAAGATCAGTGTTGGAAAAGTGATGCATGTGGAAACGTTGGCCGTCAGATTGGACAGAAAAGGCAGAAAAACGTATGAATTGAGCGAAATCCGGTGATAAATTTAGCTGTTTATGTACATTGCCTCAGTAATGAGCTTCATATGATGATGAACATCTGTGCTGCTCACTACCTCAAGAACATTTCTTATCATGTGAAGGCAGCTTTACACTTGCTAAAGACAGTTTTTTCAGGTTAAAACATGAGAAATAAAACTATGCAAAAGTGCCTTTAACTTGCATTTTATCAACTGGTCAGCAGGGGGCGACTCCACAAGAATAAGTCAGCTTGTATGAAAGCCATTAAATAAAATGACCCTACTTTTTGATTTATAAAAAACAAACAACAAACAAAAACCAGCTTCGAACCCTACTCGCAGATGTTTACATTTGTAAATCTAGATGTAAAATGCACACCCTTTGTTGAAAATTACAACTATTTCAAAACCCTTGGGATGATGGTATATGATCTTCCATCACCACTAAACAAGGCTGTGTTTTACCTGACAACAGCAATGTCATTATGACACGATTAACTTAAAATAAATATGGAGATTTTAATCAAATGTGTGCAGTATCTGGAAACGGAAAAAACGACATCATACAAACACAAACACACATTTAAAACTGCTGAACTACTGTACATTATTTCTGATCATTTCCATATTTTGTGTTGACTGCATATTTATCTTTTCCCTGCCTGATTGCCTTCATTACGGTAGCAGCCAGACGGCGACTGCAATCACGAAACGGCAAAAACAGTTCCTCATAGATGCAGGTTTGTGTGCTCATGCATGTAGCGTTGATGCGAGGCTCGCACACTCCGCTCTACATCTGTCGTACACCTTCCATCAGATGCTGTCAGATATGTGGTGCGAACGTTTCTCTCGCGCTGCTCGCACCTTTCAACTCTCTCCCTTCTCTTTGTGATAGAAAGACAGATTTACTACTCAAAGGGAGCCACTCTCACGTATGCACAAACACTCACAACTCTCCTGCACTCCTCCTCGCCATCATTAAGACCATGATGTAAGCTTTGGCAAGGCAGCTTGCAGGCCTGATAACACCAGACATAATCACTTCTGATCCCTCAGCTTGCTTTCCTTCTCACTTACCACAACCCCCCCCCCCCACCACCACCACCACCGAAAAAAACACACATCAGCCGCCTCCCTTCCCTTACACAACCACCTTACTTAAAATCCCTGAAGATGTGCTTCAAAAGGCCAAGTAGTCCTTTTCTGGCGTCCGAGCGCAAGTTGGCATCAGCCTTTGCAGCGTGTTGCATCAGCGCACACATAAACACACGGAGGAGGGGTGTGGGTGGGGTCACGTGGTTCAGGGATCCCATCATTCCCTGGGGTGAGGTTACCTGTTACTGAAATGCCACACCTGGTACTCCTGGCTGTTAGTAGTCCTCACACTGACTTATGTTTTCCTTCTAACTTTACTGCAGTGTACGAGCCGTGGTTGTTTGCGTGGGAGTCGAATGCGGTCATGAATCCCCTTTACTTCTAAGCGGGATGCTACAATATTCAGAATAATAATAAACCGGACCCGCTGTGCTGCTGAACAGGGTTTTCAAGATATGAGTGTTTGTTTTCAACTCATTATATTTGAAATGTAAGTTATTAGGGCTGCAAATAATTGTTTTTCCATTATCAATAAATCTGCTAATTATTTTCTTAACTAATCATTCAGACTGTAAAATAATGAAAAGTGTCCATCATTGATAACATTGTACTAACCAAAGCAGTAAACTGCAACATCACTAAAAATAGGTCCATCAAAGCAAAAAACACAATCACACTGTATTAAATGATGCTGTATATGAAAGCAGAATCTTTTGGCAATGTTTTTTATTTTGGTACCATATTTTGGTATCAGAGAAAACCGGCTTTCTGTTTTTAGTCTGAGCACTTATCAACCAAACACTTATGAGCAGGCTTTGGTTGACACCAGGGAAAGTACCAGTAAAAAAAATACTACTGATGTGCCAATGAAGCCTCATGAACCATTTTTTAGCCCATTTTTCTTGTTTTAAAGAATACAGATGAAGCAGTAGCAATTAAATGTGCCTTCACTCCTTTGTTGAACACACAGCAGTGGGGACATCTAGTGGGCTCAGAAAATAAAGAAAATTGTTCATGAGGCTTCATTGGCACATCAATAAAAAATGTGTGAATTAGCAGGCATTCTAAAAATAGAACATAAGTCATCACGTACACATTAAGTATACACGGTTTTGGAAAAAGGCGTTAGTTTCAGTGAATTTAGGCTACAAAACCACTGACCTAGCTTTAGTGTAAAAAAAATTCCTGGTAACAACTTACTGAAGACAATAAAAGTAAATAAACATACCGGAAATGCAGAAAGTGAAGCCACGAAGTTACATAAAAACACCTGATTCATAAACAGTGAGCCACATAAGTTACGTAAACAGCGTAAATTACGTTAAAAAAGTCTTTACTTTTGTTTTCACTAGGGCTGTGCACCTTTACTGGTCTCATGATTCAATTCGATTACGATTATCCTGTTAACGATTCGATTCGATTCGATTCCACGATGCATCACGATGCATTGCATCCTTAATTTTCTATATAACTGTGCATGGTTACTTTTTTTAATCAATTAATACAAGCAGTCAGATAAATATGAACTCCCTTCTTTATTAATTAGAAAGTGCTTCAGAATTCAATACTTCTGCAGTCTAGCTGCAGCTTCGAGCAACTGTCCTCTACTCATAGAAAGGACCCTGAATGTCTTGAATGTGGCAAGCATCAGAAATATGAGTCTGAACACAGCAGATGTGGCGTGAAAACCCTCTAAAATCAAGGGCAATGCGAGGATGCTATAACCGATTATGCTCTGTGAGTGCATCGATGCAGAATCATCCTCGTCCGCATCGCGATGCATCTTAGAAACGATTAATTTCAACACCCCTAGTTTTCACATAGGACACAAACAATGGTCCTTCCTGCCCCGAATGTGACATTTGTCATTTGATCGCATTGCTGTCAATCATTACTACTAAGTCACAGAATGATGTTGTTTCACCAAGGAATATGTGTGCCCAGTGCGAAAAGGATCCCCATTGACTTTACATTGGCATTATTTCTGTGCTGTGGGCACATATTTTCCACCAGCACATAATTCAGTGTTTTAAAAAACACGGTCACTTCACTTTTGTGAGATCAGGCTTTCTTTTATTAGGATATCTAGATACATAAACCCCAGAAAAATTGATCGATGCCCCCCAGAAACTACATCATCATTGGATTGACAGCCAATGGGTTTCAAGATGGACATGCTGTAAACGAGGCAATTGTTTGGCCAGAGTAGCTCCATTTATTTATTTGACAGTAAAAACAAAACTAAGCACACCTGCAGATATCACACAAACTGTGAGGGTGAGTTCAGTTGTACAATATTTAACCAGGAAGTTGGGTTGTCAGCTTTGAGTGATTTTTTTTGTTTTTTGTTTAAATAAAATTGACAAATATGCACTGATCTTTCCGCTAACATTACATTAGCATGTCACAGGTTAACAAATAGCTGCTGCTCATCTTTGAGTGCACCATAGGTAGCAATACTGCCCATTAGCTTTAGCTGTTGGTCAATACTTTACTCCTGTCTAGATGGGCAGTCTTTGCACAGAAAATTCTTTACATAGTGAGGTTTTGCTAGCTTGCGAGCTTGTGAGCCATGGCCTTGCTATTTTATTAAATATCTATGCAGTACAGATTGAAGTGGTGTTTCTTTTTGTGACAAACCCTCTTTGGAGCCCCGAATAGAAACAGACTTGCTAACAACTTTTACCGAACAGCAGTCTACTATTTCACATTGTAGTGTGGCTACCTGATCAAATGAAATTGACTACAGCTGATCAAAGAAAGTGCAAGGAGGTAGCAGTGATGAAGAATTTGGGGTTTTAAGTTGTTGCAAAGGAGCGCTGTGTAACCGTGTATGTAATTTATTTCATTTATAACCCTCTCATATGTATATGCAGTCATCATGAGCTGCAGAAAGATGGAGATTGTCAGTCCTGACTTGTCATTTCAGCATAATACATGAATGAATCCCTCTGGGTTTCACAGAAGGACTTTTCACATGAAGAGGTATCCTTGAAACTAACTCATATAATCCTCTGTGGAACCCTACACATCTCCAAACAATAAAGTGCTGCACACTCTAACACTGGGAATTCCCAGAAGTACCTTCCTTGATCGTCTGCTCTCCCAAGAAAGCTCCAGAAGTTAATATTTACAGCCAGTGAAAAGAAGCAGCGAAACCAAGGCCTCTGAAAATCTGATTACACTGTGCCCTTTGAACACAACTGAGGGGAAACAGTTTGATAATTTTTCCATAGATCTATGAATTTATTGCTTCTTATTGTCGAAGATTATTCTGTGGACTTCAGGAGGATCTTGTATAGAGATATGAAGTTGTCGGGGTTACACACTCAGGTCACATGTCAGGGAGATCAGAAGGGGATGGAAAGGCAAGGATTATTGAAAGGGGAATCACTTGAGCACAGTGGTACTCCTATGTCTTTATGTTACACCTCAGATATGAGGTTTTCCAAAATGAAACTTTCCTACATGAAAGACCAATAACCTGTTAAGTCCATCTAATTATCTAGAGTTTTATATAATTTCAACAGTATGTATTTACATGAGACATGAACATAGTTTGAGCGTTATCAAGTGGTAAGTGTCAGGGTAGGTCGACACTTCACAATGAGCAAAGAGGTGGAGCGAATGAATCCCTGGTCAGGGTCTCTGGGGATTGACTGGATGTCGGAGCCAGTCTCAAGTGGCGATTCAAGGAAATGTAGTTGTTCACACTTATTAATTGGCTTTTATTTTTTCAGCCCCAGAGATTGCCACTTGGTTCAGACTACACCACACAGGTTCTATAATGTATTGTGTGGACTGAAAATGAGCGTCATGTCCAAGTGTGTAGTAGTGAAAGACCACTTCTTGTTAGTAAGTATATTCATTGTTGGTTTTAGGTCTGTACATAAGAATTTACATAATCAAATCCGACTGGTCAGGTCTTGCCAATAATCAACTGATCACTGTTAGTCAAATCTTTTCTTGTCTTTGCTCATTGATCCCCCTGTGTTTAAGCTTCATGTTGTAAGAGAAGTGTAATGTGAAGAAGAGCAAGACCTGTGTGTAGGTGTGTCTATGTGAGAGAAGTGAGTGGTAGAGTGGCAGAGATAGAGAGACATAAAGCTACTTGTGGGCAAGTCCGCCCGGAGCCCAAGTATAAAATTGTGTGTGTTGAGTAGAAAGATAGAGAGATCACAGCCGTTTGCAGCCATCAGCTGATTCTACATGCCCCCCCGCTGCTCATCATGTCAGAGAATGGTTGATGCATATAAAAAAAGCTCTCTGCTATCGCTCGCTAAGTTTATGTGGGTGTTCTGATTTATTATTGTATTCTTTGATTTTAGAAAATCAGACAGTCAGCAACCCCATTTGGCCTGAATAAGTAGATCCGTTGTCTGATAACCACATTTCCCCACACTGCAAAGATTTGACTGTGAGATTGCCAGTCAAATCAGCACCTGTATGTGAAATTTGGTGATCACATGTATTATACATAGAGACTAAATCTGCTTGATTTTTGTAAGTGGTCCTGATGGAGACTTCTGTAGAAGCTTTTGTTTATAATGCAGTTATCACATTCCATTGGCTTACTCCTCTACTTCAAAATAAATCAAATGGACATATAACTAAAGTATTAAACTAACAGATGCTGTACCCAACAGCAGACTCCTCTGTCCAATGTAAACAGCACTGCGCTGCTGCAGACTCTCCACTCTTTTTTCATTTGTTGTCTTGACCCTTCAGTTAGCCTCAGAGTCCTGTTCAAACTGTCAAGCCTTCCTACGTGACATCAGCTGGTTATGGCGAGCACATCCCAGCGTATGGCAACACAGAAGGGTCCTGAAGGACCCAGGCTTTGTTTGCTTTGAAAGCATATTCAGTGCAGCCTCAGATGGTGCCTACATTGATTTGTATGGCAAGGCATGGGATGTTCCGGGAGCAGATTACACATCGTCTGTCACAACAAATCAGCAATCAACAGGAAGTAATTGCATTTAATTACTGTAGTGCAAACTCAAGAAACTACTCCACATACATTATGGATACATGGAGACATATGTATGACTATGGCTAGCATTCCTCTGACAACCCGAGTCAAAACAATTACCTCAGCGGTGGAGAAGAGAGTCGCGGGCTGCGGGAGCGCTGCTGGCAACTGTAAGTCAACAACACGGGACGCATTAAAGCAACGCATTAAACAAAGTCACCGCAGTCAGGTCGTTTAACTGCACTCATGTAAAGAACACACTCTTTGGCTTGAGTTGGTGAGACAAATGCACATACACGCACACACACACACAGCAGGTGTGTGTCTAAATGCTGGAAGGTGATGTGTGTGTACTCTGAAGGATACGCCACTAAACCCGATTGATTATGTGCTGCTCAGTGGGAGCTTTGCTCAACATATAACACACCTGGCAGCTTGTGGGACATCTGTTGCACTCAATTACATCACTGGGTGTGTAGTGAGAAAGAGAGAGAGAGAGAGAGAGAGAGAGAGAGAGAGATAAGTGTCTAGACACTCTGTTCCTGTACTTGTGTTCAGATTTTACACCTTTTCAGTGAGAACCCTTTTACTTAATTTCCACTGCACGGTTCGACTCAACTCAATTCACTTTTGTTACCAGTCGCGTTTCTAGATTTCGTTTCCACTTCAGATAGTGGAAGTGGGACTCTTAGCTGACCGTTTTGGCGAGGGGCCTAGGCCAGCCTGTGCATAAATCCACGCCAGGCGACAGCGCGTGAAACTACCGTGGCAACATCTTCAATGCAAAACAGCGCATGTCGCTCACTCCTTTCAAGTCTGCACTTCAATTAAACACGGTGCGATTGCTATTGAAGGTATCTTGGCTATTTAAAAGTGTCAGGGTTTTGCAGGATGTCCCATCTTGCTCATGTGCTGTTTCTTACTGACTAATCACTGGTCTATAGTAGTATTGGTGTGAGGGTTCTGTTTGGACTTTGGTACTTTGCAGGGCATGTGGCTAGCTTCTCCATCTTCAGTAGACAAGGCACACCTGTTTGTAATCATCCTCATCATAAAAGCCTGGTCTTCACTTCACTGCCCTGCCAGATAACTCATTCTTGTTCGGTAGCGCTTCGACTACCTTCCTCCAGTGTTTTTCTCCAGTGTTTTTTGGATTTTCTACTCATCTGTGTTTTTTATCTGTGTGACCAGATTCCTGTGTGCTTCCCTGCTTTGTTCAGTGGATGACTTCTTCCATGTGCTCAGCCCTTGTGTCTCCACCTGGAATCCATTCTCTCCACACCAGTGAATATTACAAGAGCCAGCCAGCTACCTGCCTCTTCATTGCTTGCTCTTTTTTTTTTCGTGTACAATAAGCTCTTTTTTGTATATACTACCTATATCCGTCTCTTCTTTGGGGGCCAAACATAACCAGCTGCAATTGGCTCAGCTTGCTTGGAACTGTGACTGAAATGATAAAAAAAAGTACCAGGTACCTAGCCTGGGTGCAGCCAAAGTTTAGCCCCGCCCACAACATTTTTCGCCGGGAAATTCGGTCTGGCATTTCTCCGTTGTGGCCCTACTATGCTCTGTACAGATCTCCTACCAGGTACCAGGACTTATCCATGATTTTTGCCTATGGAAAACTCAAACTTCAATGTGACACTTTGGTGACTTTGGTGCTAAATTTAGAAGTAAAAATTGTATTTGGGATGTACTTTAAATGTAAATTGTCAGGTTCATACCTATCCATACATGTATTTTTGTTTTTTACTAAACATCTTTACATGCACAATACATCATTTTTCTCATACTGTCTGTGTGAATATACCTTTATTCATTCTGTCTGAAAAGCTCAGTTTAAGCACCTGTCTCTTTAAGGCCCCATCTAGAAAGGTCTGCTCTGATTGGTCAGTGTTTCTGAGTCTTTTGCATCAGTGCTAAATCATTGCAGCCATAAAGTTGTCACATCACTGCCTGACACCTGAAAAATAACGTGGTTATTACAGGTTTAAGATATGTTAAAGGATTTTATGATTAAGACAGAATGGATGAGGATGCATCCTACTGAAGTTTAATTCTATTGGTTTCCCCAACATTACATTTCAGAGTTAGAAGGTAAAGTAAGAATGAAATGAGATACTGACATGGAGATCCCCTTCAGGACAGAGCCTTAACACCGGATAATAAAGCAAGATTCACATTAAGGCTTCTATCATGTCCGTAATGTTATTTTGAATGCATTAGCAAAAAATCAGCTGACACACAGACTGAAGGTTCCACAGTCCCTTGAGGACTAGAGCAGTTATCTAATCTTTTTGTAATCCAGACACTGCACATTATCGTCAAGCACATACTTTTTTATTTATCCATTTCTTATTAGCACAACATTAGTTTCATATGTGTCCTAAGCCTTAGTTCACTTTAAAACAGGCTATCAAAGATAAGTTGTGACATCCTGAAGGGAATTTGTTATACCAAAGGTGGTCAGTAGTACCTTCTATATTCAATGGTGGCCATCTATCTATCATGTATCTCCAAGTTTGGAAAGAGGTTCCGTCGGTTTGGGTTTGAAGTGTTGCAACATGGATTACAAGATATCCAACCAAAAGGAAAGAATAAACCAATACCAAACATAACGACACATATGAGTGTTTGTCGAAAGTGGCTCGCTGTACCAACATCATCAGACATACGTGTACAGTTCGTGGTTGTAAAAAAAGGCTGAAGTCTTGGTTCACTTATGCTACAAAACCACTGACCTCGGTTTAGGGCAACAAACGCCCTGGTAAGACGTTACAAAAGACAGTTCCAGCAGTAAATAAATGTACGTAAATGCCATAAGTGAAGAAGTTACAAGGGTGACATGAGCCAAGGAAGTTACATAAATATAGGAAGTTACGTAAAACATGCACGTTTTGTAAAAAAAAAAACGTTAAAAGTGGTTCACTTTTGTTTTCACACTGGACATGATCCCCATTCTCCACGGTGAAAGTCTGACATTTGTTGGACCCATCCACCTCCTCTCCCATCTATCCCGAACGTGGCATTCTAAAACCTAAATATGAATCCTATTTTGCTGCCCGTACAAATGCCCTATATTGACGTTTTAAGGGGAGACCAGTCTGTATATAGCCCTACAGTGGACTAGCTCCGTACACACCTTGCCCACCTGTTGTTATCAGAAGTAGAACAGCGAGAGACAACAGGGAAACTCTGCTGACTTTCAGCTGGCTCCACCTCACTGCAGCAACAGAGCACATGGACACGAACAGCGCTGCGCCTCCCACTCCCTCCATATTGCCAGCGCCCAGATCTCCCCGCTCACCTGCTGGCAAAGCTCTGCTGCAGTGACACACAGTTGGCTGAATGCCTTCCAGAATTGGACCCCAGATCTTTTAAATTTAAGTGATCCACCTGATCCATATATTTCATCCCATCTCCCTTCATATTGCTCTGTTAGCTGCTACAACCATGATTACGACCTACAAACGATGAAGTGCAGTTTTATGTGACCGTCGTGGCTCACTAGTCGCCCAAAGTCTCATTGATTGGATTAAAATTACAACCCTGAGTGCAGCATGAGTCATGAGTCAGGATGAGTCATCAAATACAGGGACGGGGACTTTGATGTGAAAACACTCTGATACTGATTTTTTGACATATATGTCACATATATCAATACACAAATGAACAGCTAACACAGGGACACAAGATTACAAGATTTGAACTGGAGAAATGTATTTCTTGTTTCACTGAGACTTAAAGTGATATTTCTCGGCTGTCACAGAGCTTACTTTTACATTTTTGTGCTTTACGCGTCATTCGTAATAACTACAGCTACTATCTCAACACTAAATACGGGGGAAGGATTGATGCATCATATGCACTTAAAATTTGATCTTAGGCCCTATTTCGGCACATCCACCATGTGGCACTTTCTGGTGTTTTGCGCACAAAGAAGCCAATATTTTTATTGGCATTTGTTTAATATACAATTAAAACAGTAACAACTGAACAGTTTCAGACCTTAAACCCATACATAGATCGACTAATTCCACAAACTCACATGCCCACACACAACTTGCACACTTTTTTGGAATATAAAGAATAATAATAATAAAGAGATAATAGATAGATATAGATAGAATTGATTTATTACATATTTTACGATGTACATGTAAAATTTTATTTATGCACATGGCTATTTAGATGTCTAATAACAATTTGAAAGTAACTCTGATGAGATAGAGTAGTAAGAACGCTTGGCCAACACTCGGCAGCGATCTTTAAGATTTGTGTGTCTTAAAGAGTGTGGCAGTGTTTTCACTGTCCTGTCTTTTATTGTGAAGGACGGAAGTATAGTCTAGGGCAGGGGTGCCCAAACTTTTTCCCTCCGAGGGCCAAAGTAAAAATGTGCCAGTGGGCCGATGGCCAAATAATGCAATTTTAAAACACAAATAAATGTAAATAATAAAGTTAATTTAATTATTGTTGAAGCATACATTTGCATTCTTCTCCATCAGTGCAAATCCATTTTAACCCTTGTGTGGTGTTCGGGT
>CAFUXE010000216.1:404715-419546 GCA_903364295.1 Serranus cabrilla
GAAAGTCTGCCATTTGTTGGACCCATCCACCTCCTCTCCCATCTATCCCGAACGTGGCATTCTAAAACCTAAATATGAATCCTATTTTACTGCCCATACAAATGCCCTATATTGACGTTTTAAGGGGAGACCAGTCTGTATATAGAGCTACAGTGATCCGTAGCTCCATACACACCTTGCCCACCTGTTGTTATCAGAAGTAGAACAGAGAGAGACGACAGGGAAACTCTGCTGACTTTCAGCTGGCTCCACCTCACTGCAGCAACAGAGCACATGGACACGAACAGCGCCGCGCCTCCCACTCCCTCCATATTGCCAGCGCCCAGATCTCCCTGCTCACCTGCTGGCAAAGCTCTGCTGCAGTGACACACAGTTGGCTGAATGCCTTCCAGAATTGGACCCCAGATCTTTTAAATTTAAGTGATCTACCTGATCCATATATTTCATCCCATCTCCCTTCATATTGCTCTGTTAGCTGCTACAACCATGATTACGACCTACAAACGATGAAGTGCAGTTTTATGTGACCGTTGTGGCTCACTAGTCGCCCAAAGTCTCATTGATTGGATTAAAATTACAACCCTGAGTGCAGCATGAGTCATGAGTCAGGATGAGTCATCAAATACAGGGACTGGGACTTTGATGTGAAAACACTCTGATACTGATTTTTTTGACATATATGTCACATATATCAATACACAAATGAACAGCAAACACAGGGACACAAGATTACAAGATTTGAACTGGAGAAATGTATTTCTTGTTTCACTGGGACTTAACACTAAATATGGGGGAAGGATTGATGTATCATATGCACGTAAAATTTGATCTTAGGCCCTATCTGGGCACATCCACCATGTGGCACTTTCTGGTGTTTTGCGCACAAAGAAGCCAATATTTTTATTGGCATTTGTTTAATATACAGTTAAAACAGTAACAATTGAACAGTTTCAGACCTTAAACCCATACATATATCGACTAATTCCACAAACTCACATGCCCACACACAACTTGCACACTTTTTTGGAATATAAAGAATAATAATAAATAAATAGAATAAAAATAAAGAATTATTTCAGCGAGGTAGAATTGATTTATTACATATTTTAGGATGTAGATGTAAAATTTGATTTATGCACATGGATATTTAGATGTCTAATAACAATATGAAAGTAACTCGGCAGTGATCTTTAAGACTTAAGTGTGGCTGTGTTTTCACTGTCCTGTCTTTTATTGTGAAGGACGGAAGTACAGTCTGGGGTTTGTTGACAATTATGGTTGATATTTCTTTGTCCAGAAACCTCCAATTTCCATCGAAAAAAGCAGCAGCGCCCATTGTTTTACAGCGAGGAGATGAAAATGACCAATTCGTGACAAGGATAACGCACGGCTCATTGAGCGGCGTTAGCGTCCTTTTGCTGACTCTGGTGAACCCAAAGTTAACAAACATGGTTAAAATGATACACGGTTTGAAAGATAAGAAGTTAGACTCAGTTCAACACTACTTATTTAACTAGAAACAACATGATCATAGCGGAATTTTTTTTATATAATCTTAGCCAAAAGATGATACACTGATGCTCTGTTAAGACTTTTAGAAAAAGAAATTCAGTTTCCCTGCATATCCCGATAGTACTGAGGAACCCTGACTTAGGGGAAAAGTTTTAGATTAGCAAGGAATGTTGTCACAAGGTGGTGCGTGTGTGTGTGTGCGTGTCACACACCAGCGCAAGGTGTGGGTACAGTTTGCCCAGGACACGACACATCACACCCAATCTGTGCTGTGATGTCCGTGTTCCAGAGAGAGCTCTCATCAACTTACTCACTGCCTTCTCACCAGCACCGGCTCAGTTCTGCCTAGCACAGCAACACTCTTATTGATTTCATGTATCACAATATTAATTAAAATCACTTCAGCAAAAAAAAAAAACACTGTAATACCAGACTAATTGATACAAGGGAAATTAGCCCAGTTGCTAAAAAGCTGCCTGTGATTTTATTGCTTACAAATCATTACCATCTAGCTGACAAGCGATTCCATTATGATGATGAATCGCATTAATGGATGTTTAAGATGCTTATGGGGGGAAGGCTTGGCCTGGTATTAGGCTGTAATGAACCTGTGCAGTCACCCAGGACCGGGGGGGCCCAGGCTGGGGAGGGATGAAAGCAGGACCTTGGACCCAGAGCTGGTACTTGAAAAGCTCAGAGGTTGCAGGGGATGGATGGAGGGGGTGTTAGGGCAGAGGAGGTCGGAGGAGGCTAGGGGAGCAGTCGGGCCCCGAAACGCCAGTCTTATGACAGGCGGGGAGGGTGTAAAAAGTCTCATCAGCAGCCCAAGGCCACTTAAAAAAGCCAGCGGCAGCTGCAGCACTGGAAGGATTTCCCTGAAGTCTGAGTAAAACAAGCCCCAACGCAGACCTTCAGCCAAGGACACAGGCACCCCGGACCTGCAGACACCGCCCCCGCAACACTCCTCAGGGGTTAGAGTGGGAGGACGGCTGGGAGACGGAGTGACAGAGACACAGACGGAGAGAGAGCAGAGAGAGAGAGAGAGGAGGGGAGATAGGGCAGAGAGGGTGGAGAATATAACACTTCGTTTCCCGCACGAATGCACAGCAGTGCAGCCCGGCGCCCTCCCCTCCCCTTAACTTACACACCAAGAGGCAAAGTCAAAGACAAGAACTCCACAGCAAAGTCACAGCCGTCTTAAAAGTCAAGTGCTATATGAAGGGCTGCAGAGACTCGAATTAAAGCGGTCCAAGTTGTAGACACACACACACACACATCTGGCCTCAGGAATATTCACACATTAAAAACAGGAAAAGGAGAACGAACAGCGGTGGGAGACGCGTGTGACGTCAAACAGATCAAAGCAGCAACAGTTGATAAATTATCTACATATACTGAGGCAATAATAGGATTTCAGTGTTTTTTAGAGTCTTGAAAACTGTTCAAAAAAAGAGGAAATCCATTTTTTTACTTCTACCCCAACTGTCACAGTGTGCCCCCCTCTTCCGCCACTCTCCATTTATAATATTCCCTACCCGTCCACCAGATGCCCCCATGCTTTTTCAAGAGACTTCCTTGTCTACCAGCTCACCTGTTTTCACTTCTCTCATCAGCCCCTGAGGTTCATCCTAAAACACTATTTCAAAATCCTCATTTCACTTCACTTGTGTGTCCTCCTGGCATCTCAGCTCCACCACCGTAAGACAAAAATCATCCGTTTGGTTCATCGAAATACATTCATCCCTAATTTTATATTTCGAAATAATCTGTAGCTAAATGGGTCCATCGTTACGTAATTAGAGCTTGATTAATATGCACACCTTGAATAAGTAATCCATGTATACCTTTATGAAGAAAATAGCAGATAATACAGTTTAAAAGAATTGTAAACATACATTTGTAAAAATGGTTTTGTTCCTCCATCTCCTCTCTCCTTTCTCCTAAAATGCCTCAGAGCATATTTAAGCAAAAAAGATGTCCTCCAAGATGGTAGATCGATTTCCTGGTCAACTAATCAAGTATTGGAAGCCTCTGTCCCCCTATTTAGCCACCATGCTTCCTCATTTACCCGCTCACCTGCTCTCCCTTCCCTGATCAGCTCTGCATTCAGCTGCTTATCTATTTGCTCATCTCAGTCACACAACCAGTCCTCTTTCCTTTTCCTTTTCCCAGTTCATCTTTATTGCCCTGTGTCGTTTCCTCTGGATTTTAAACATCCTGAACCCGACTGGGACTCTGCTCCTGCACCTTAATCTGAATCTGTCATTCTGTCAACCACCACCAACACCTGCCTGCGAGCTTATTCATGCAATAAATCATTAAACTGCACAAGTCCACCTGTTTCATCTGTGTTCGGGTCCTCCCGTTGCTCCCTGCACTCCCCCAGCATGACAACAACACATTAAAAATCTCACCATCCCTCAGATTTTTTTATCTTGCAAGTCCCTATGGGCCGCCGACCCCCACGATGGGATCCACTGTGCTATCCTCGTATAAACCTTTCAATAAGTGAGTAATGTATTTGGCCTTGGTACAGCCCTCCATAATCGTTCAAATCAGTTGATTTAGATGGGCCCGTAGGAAAACCCAGTCCTGATTAATGAGGTTACTGTTTGCTGTGTTTTTCCTCTGGTTCCCTGACGTGAACTGCTGTACTTATTGTAAGTACACTTTTGAGGTACTTGTCTTTCACTTGTAAAACTCACAATTGCCAGATAATATTACTTAAAGGGATAGTTCAGGGTCTTGGACACTGAGTTCTATAACATACTTACCAGTAGCGTAGTGGATGCAAAGCTATTAGCTTACTGTTCGAGCTCCGGTGTTGGAGTTCTGATTGTTGATTGATCTGATATCGTAGATCAGAGGTGTCAAACTGATCCAGTAAAGGGCCGCTGTGGCTGCAGGTTTTTGTTCCAACCAAGCAGGAGCACAGGTGATACTGATGATTAATCAACTGAGTGAAGACAGTTCAGCTGATTGAATGATTGGATTCAGGTGTGTTTCTGCCACTCTGCCCTTTCCTGGATCAGTTTGAAACCCCTGTTCTAGATGACAAAAAAACAAATTATAGTATGTCCAAAATTGGTCAGTGTGTAAAAATGCTGTTGGACCTGGGTAATAGTATAGTATATCCAAAAATATGAAGCAAGAAACACGATGTTATAGTGTGTCCAAAACTGAAAAAAAAAAAATGGCATACTATATTATATTTAAAAATGTCAAAAGAAAAACACCTTATTATAGGATGTCCAAATGTTGATTTTTGTCAAAAAATTATCATTCTGTAAAATGCTTACAAATGCTAGAATTGGCCCTGTTATACTCTGTGAAAACATAATACAGCATAATATGTCCAAACATGGCAAGAGCACAGGTGATACTGATAATTAATCAACTGAGTGAACAAAGTTCAGGTGATTGAATGATTGGATTCAGGTGTGTTTCTTCTTGGTTGGAACAAAAACCTGCAGCCACTCGGCCCTTTACTGGATCAGTTTGACACCCCTGGTGTAGATTGTAGATAGTTCCAGTAAGCTGGCAGGGTAAAAAAAAATGCAAGGTTGTACACCACAAATCTACGTGCACACGAAAAAGACTCCCATTCCTCCACAAAACAATGGTCCTCATGCATGTCAGAAACTAATTTTAGTTGAAAAGCCCAGTAAATACTGGAACCATCTATCTAAGCCAAAAGTTTTGCATCCACTACATTACTTGCAAGTAATTCATACAAGTGAATGTCCAAAATCCCAAACTGTCCCTTTAACACTCCATGTCAGATAGTAAGTAACCCTCTATGTTGCCTGAAGTCCAGCCCTAAAGTAATGAAGAATAACTAGTTATCACAGATAATATGGGTTCAATTAAAATTAAAGGGACAGTTCACACCAAAATCAAAAATACCTTTTCCCTCGTACCTCTGGTGCCGTTTATCAATCTAGGTTGTTTTGCTGCGAGGTTTTGAGTGTTGGAAATATCTGCCCTGAGGAATCTGCCTTCTCTCATATATAATAGAAAACCGTCTAACACTTTGCTTGTGCTGCATCAATTCCCAACAACTACATTTGAAAAACATAGTTAAATGTTAAAGTCATTTTTCTTCCTTTTCTTTTCATTATTTATAACTTTTCGGTCATCACAAACTAAGAAATACATCAAAACATGTCAAATCCAACATCCTGACATCCATACACAAACAAAACCAACAAACAGAAGAATGCCTTCCTCTTAAGGAACAGTTCCCCCCAGAAAAATGAAAAATACATAATTTTCTTTCTCTTACCTGTAGTGCTATTTATCAATTTAGATTGTTTTGGTGTGAGGTGCTGTGTGTTGGAGGGATGTCTGCCTTCTCTCCAAAAAATGTCTTTCCAGCAAAGACAAACACACACTCAAGCTAATCCACAGGCATCCTGTGAGCAGTTTCATGTGGTAAAGACAGTACTGTAAAAACTGTAAAGTAAACCTTTTTTTTGGTGCCCATATAATTATATTATATTGGAGAGAAAGCACACACCTACACCTGATATTGCAAAAATAAAATAAAACTTATATGACTTATATATAACTTATATATGACATGTTTTGATGTTTGTGAAGACTGGAACGTTTTAAACAATTAAGATAAAAAATGGAATTTGGTAGAAGATAAATGAATATGTACACATTACATTTTACTGTAATTTTCCTATTTTTAAGAAGCGAACATTACACTTTATTCATTTAATTTTTAAGACATGCACCGTGAGGCTGAATACAACACAGTTGCAGAGTATTGTGCAGCAGTGCGGGGTGACATGAAAGTGGATACTGTAACACAGCTAACAAGCTTGGTAGCTTCCTCTATTCATCTCTCTTTTTGTTCCCTCAAAGGTCAGAATCCTCAACATGGCCCTCTTTTTCTTTCTCTTTTATTAATAGAAAAACAGACAATAGTGACTTTACAGGTACAACGACTGGTGGAATGGAGGAAAAAAATACCAGACGACAAAGAAAACACGGTGACGTACGGGACTGTGGTGATCATCAAACAAGCTGGAAAGCAAATATAAAGAAGAAACCAGGTGTTTAAGGAGGAAAATCTGTTAAATATGGCACACATTTATGTGTGTAGGGGGAGGTTAATGAAGATATTGTTATTGATGTTATTACTGTACCGTTTTTGTACTTATATTGTAATATTATCATACTCACACTATTACACTTAATCATTCATTTCACAGACTTTGAGCAATGGATGCATGTGGCGGATTTAACGCTGTTTGAATAAAGTTAGATACCTTTTGCACATAGCTATTCTTAAACTTATAATACAAAATAGCACACTTTGTACTTTTTACATATACTCTAAAGTGCCTTCTTCAGTCGCGAGAATACGCTGTTTGTGCCCTTTTTTTCTTTTCGCCCCTGCCCTTCAAAAAGTCTGTGCACGTCACTGCACACACACATACAGTGGTGGAAAAAAGTTTTTGGACACCCCATTTAATTACATTAAGAATCACTCTTAGTTCTTCAAGTGCAGTTTTTCTTTTAATACGGTCACAGGCAAAATGCTAAACAAATCCTAAAAAACGTAAAATTGATTGGTGCCATAAAATACATAAGAAATATTGAGTATTGGGTCATCTTTTTACCAGTGATCCACTAATGAATGTCGTGCTTTTTATTAAAAGACACAATTTTTGTTCATCCAGGACCAGTAGAACCTGCTGCAGGAGCACAGGATCCAGGTCTTAGAGTGGCCAGCTCAATCCTCAGACATGAGCCCCATTGAAAATCTGTGGTGCATTATCAAAAGGTCTGTTTCAAAGCGTAAACCAAAGAATTTAGAAGAATTAAAAGCAGTAACTCAAGAAGAATTGAACAAGATTACCCCTAAACAGTGTGAAAGGCTCGTAGGTAACCTGCCAGCCAGGATTAGAGCTCTACTGCATGCTAAAGACAGGATTATTAAATATTAATTTGATGATGTGATGGTTTATTTATAGTTTGTTCAGTTCTGAACACATTCTCTGTTATTTGATGACTTTCATGCCGGCAATTGTGACACATAAGTGACATATTGAAAGTGTCAAGAATTTAGTTTAACAAATATTTGTTAAAAAAAAATAGTATTTGAGATTGTGTAAAATTTCAAGGGTGTCTGAAAACTTTTTTCCACCACCGTATATGTATGTATATAAGGTCTATAGAACGTATGTATGTCTTATTTTGTATTTTTATCTTTAAGTCTATTTTTATATCTGTATGTCTATATGTCTGTAACTTGAGCTGCTGTAACAACTTAATTTCCCCACTGCGGGATAAATAAAGTCTAATCTTATCTTATCTAAACTTATCTCATCTTGTCTTATTATTTTTGTAAATAATAATCATCATATAACTAATGATAATAATAAAAAATGTTGACAAGAAGATTATTGCAATACAATAGTAATAGTTATCATAATTTATATTAAACATATGTTTGAAAGGCAAGTAAATAAATACATTTTGGTAGCAATAGTTATTATGAAAATAATATGTTTACTTATAATATTAGTATTATATAAATAATAATGACAAGAAGAAGAATTGGAATTGGGTTTTCTGATGGTCAGTGATGCAAATTGAGTCATGGTTCACTACAAAGTCATGACAAGCAAAGCAGGACAATGTCGAAAAGTGGATATTTTCTCTCGTTGAGCTCTGCACTTTAGCTCTTAATGGACTTCTTGATCACGCTGCATGCAGTTTGAATGCACAGTCAGTGTTTTGTGATGCTTGTGTGCTCTTAACAAACCCGGTGTAATGTTAGCAATCTGTCATTCCGACTATTGTTTGTGGACTGTAACACTGTTTACTTTCCTTTTTTTTTTCTCAGTCCGACACTCGGCGCGAGGAAATCCACAGCTGCAGAGTGAGCTCTTTGCACCTGAGCAGTGTCTCTGTCACATCAGGAAACAAAATGCACTGACACGCATGACCCCTCCTGGTTAAGGTTTCTGTTGTTTACCAGTGGGCTAGCCAGCCACTCTATCACACATTAACCCTAGGGCCTGGCTAACGAGCTTTGGCCCGCGCCGCTCTCCAGCCTCATTAAGGAAACACTAACCGCAGCGGGACGGCGCCTGAGACTGATAATAAACTCTACCTAGCTAATGCCATGCAAGCAGCCAGCCAGATGACACACACACACACACTCTCCTTTCCTGTTCATTCAATTAAGACGGTGCACGAAGGTTAAGACAAGTGTCTGGGGAGGAGGTCAGGGGGAGATAAATAAGACAATTTCCAATCGTGGGTTCAATACCCATCAGGGGAAGTAGTGTGCAGTGAGGCAGAGGTTTTACAAGTGCCCGATGGTGCTCGGATCTCATTGGCCTGTCTGCATTGTTAATGCATGTTCCCCATGTTATGATGTAGAGGTTAGATGTCCTACGCACCGTTATGTTCTTAATTGAGCCCCGTAGAATCTTATAGCTAACAGGCTCCTCTTCCCTGCAAAAACAAGCAGCGCTGATTTATTTTGTCTACCCTCTTCTACTTGTATCTGTAGTCTTTATTTACACAGCAATCACCATCTATTACAGCTTCTGTGGCTGCCCTGGCTGTGAAAAAGGAGCTCAGTGCTTCCAATAGCTCCAGGGGCTCCTTGCAAACACCACTCCTGAGATAAGCTAAGCTATATCGACTGCAGGAGACTGACTATTCACCCAGCGCACTATGTTAATCTTTTGGACTTTTTCAGCAGAGGGGATCAAGCTAAGCGGCCTTGGAGATGTTAAAAATGAGCCTGGCATTCTAAATGGCATATACTTCAGAGGTAATGTGTTTGGTAGTTAAGGCGGCGACAGTGACTTATTCCCCCTCTGTCTTCAGCGAGCCAAGGCGTCTCTTCCTGCACTGCAAATGGGCCATCTGGATCGCCTGTTATAGCTCCCGTGCAATAAGACTTGACCATCATTTTTTAAAAAGGGCTTTTGTATTTCTATATGGAGAAAAAAAGGCAATCTGCTCATTAAGGAGATGAAAAAGTACGGGGTTATAAACAGACCTAATGGGCAAAATTTAATGAACTTTTGGAATGTGAAAAGACAAAAAAAATCCTCAAAGCCGGGGCCGGGGCGGCTCCGAGATGAGCAGCGAGGAAGCGGTCCTGACAGCTGTATCTTCCTGTGCAGAAAAATTGCAGTGATTTTAGAAGTCATTTAAAATTCTGACAGCCCAGTTGTGAAATATAGATCTGTGCAGGTATTTTGGAGCTGACTTTTTGTTCCTCCCCCTCTGCTCCCCTGAAAGTCCTTTTGGCATGTGTGAAAAAGGTATTTGGTTTCACTCTGCCTGGCTCCAATTGTGTGCCATCTAATATTAGTATTTGTATTAATTATCTTAAATTAACTGTCAAAGTGCTTAATTAGCATTATTAATGTTGTGTGGCATAAGCACTGAGTGGTGGCTGAAAAATGAGACCAAATACCTCAGACCCAACTTCATAGTAAGTCGTCAAAAAGACTTAATTACACTAATTAATAAAACTTTGGGGGAGAGACTCATTTAACAAAGACAGAGCGAGGCACGAGGCCGAGACGCCTGCTGAAATATCTTCATCTTTTGGACTGAGAGGACGCCTCATCAGCATCTTGTTTTTTGCCAGCTTGTTCATCCTCGGAGTGGGTCACGGACTCGTTGGCAGTGGGACTAAAGACCTGCCAAGTCTTGGATGTGAAGGTTCTCTAACAAGAATAAGAGGTCAGAGGACAGGTGTCTGCTTATTGTCTCAAAGCAATGCCAAGACAGACCAAAGAATTCATTGTGCAGCATAAACCAATGAGCAAAGCATGCAATGACTACCTGAACATAATAAGGAAGAAAACTCATTCCAAAATGGACGACTATACTATCCCAAATAAACATCTCCAACAAGAACCTGAATGTATCACCCCCTTATGGGGTAGAATGTTTTTTTTTATCCTATTGTATAATGTATTAGATTTTTAAACTTTATTCATTTTTCATTTGTATTTATTATACTTATTTCTATTCAGTGATGTCCAAATGAAGCTTCACTAACCATCAGTTGTATGTTTTGACATGACTGGAAGTCCCAGAAATGTTTCATAAACCATTGGTCGTATGTGTTGACACCACTCTTTGGGATTAGAGAAACGTGTCTATAAATGGAAACCTAAGTCTGCCCCCGTGGACAAAGCATGACTTCAGACTTTTAATACATTTGCATCATGGTGTAGTTATTTTGGGATACTTTTGACCCATTTATTGCTCTTAAATCACAGCAAAATATCTCTATTTTTTGGTTCTGCAGTCTTTCAGACCGAATTCCTGGTGAAATTCATGTCGACCTCCGGATGATGCTATGAACCCAGACTTTACAGCATTTGGTTTTCGGTTTTCTGGGACTTCCGCAACAGGTACAGATCAACTACAGTGGATATTTCAGCTACGATTGACAATGAAAGAAATGGTGCAAAGAAACGTTGGTATCTACAGCCGCGCATGAACTAAGAAAAAAATCCAGTGATCCATTGGTCAGACTACTACAAGTAAGGCAGGGTGAAGATTCATTCAGCATTAGGTGAGAACACTAAAAATGTATAATAGTTTTTGATAAGTCTTTATGCTTGAGTCCTTGTCATTTAAGCCTCTAACTTGGTTTGGGGAACTAAAACCCTGTTGAGTCCAGACCAGTCAGCAGTCTTTCGTATTCTATTAAAACTTCCACCACACAGCACGTTTTACTACAGTGCACCTATATGTTGTTGTTTTTTTAAACAGAAAGATGTAAAGTATTTGGGAGGAAGGGCATAAAGCGTCAACAACAAAATGAAGATGTAAACAATATTTGAGTATGGTTAACATATGCTGTCAGACTGCAGTGACAGGCAGGTGAAAGTGGCATCCACAGTGCAGGGAAATCATAAGAAAAGTGAGAACAGAGGAAGTAAAAGCTGAGAAACATGCTGAATGTCAGCTTTGCTTTTCTTAATTGCAGAGCGGTTCCGTTCGCCGTCTGCTGCTTGAGTCGTACAGATGCTGTTAGCTCAGCCTCCGGATAGATGACAGCTCATCAAGATGAGTGTCAGGTGTTGGAATGGAAGCGTGGCCAAATGAGAGGGAGGAGGTCGGGACTGACAATATGCTTTTTCTTGAAGAGAAGAAAATGCATATTGTCACTTTAATATCCTCCCATATTGCCATGTTTCTTCCATAAATTATTCACCTCGCTATTGATCCCTGAGTGACCACAGAAGCCTATGCACAACAGGCAAATACAAATCAGTGCTGACATGGCTGTGGCTTTCCATGCCATACTCACATTTGTCCTCGGAGTCCAAACATCCTGACTCCTCGGTGTTTGCGGAGAGCCGGCCATTAAATATTCATGTTGAGTTGCATAACAGCCGGATCTCACAGTTGCACAGCAGGGCCATTTATCTGGCCGAGGCTGAGACAAGAGCCGGAATGACATCCTCCCCTGACTGGGACCCCCACAGGGTCTGATGAGCTGGAGGGGGTTACATGCAGTGTTGTGGCAAGTTTACCAAAAAGCCAATATGAGGGATCCATTAGAGTCTTATGGAAATCAGGGCAAACTTTGAAGTCATTTGCAAGCTAAAGGCAAAAGAAAGCTGGCAAAAGCCGAAAAACAGAGTAGGGTAATCATTCAGAAGCTGGATTCACTCCTTCCACTAATACACTATTCATCTAGCTGCATATGAGCAGCATCATCAAATAACATTAACGCCACAATATTCCCAAAGGAAGAGTCAAAAAGTTGACAGCCCATAGTCATTAACTGTGTACTTATTCCTGTTGATAGCCTGTAAACACACACATAAAACTAAAAGTGATGTTCATCTAAAGTTAGCACTATACATAACTCATTTTCCTATGCAAAGCTCAGTCGATTAATCTCTGATCATGTTGAATTGAAATGTTGGTGTAAACATTTGATTGTTCCAGGCAGACAGGAGGTATTTGTGAAATCAAGGTGCTGCAAAAATTGATTTATTCTGTGAATATTCTCATTCATCCAGGTCATAGTTCTATTCTGGGCAAATCTGAATCGTAGGCAACTGGACTAGAATTTGTCTGGGAAGACGTTTCGCCTCTTATCCAAGGGGCTTCATCAGTTCGAAGTCTCAACTAGCCCTCACTATTGGACTGATAAGTAATGTAATGTAAGTAGCTCCACAGTCACGTTTATTAACGTTAACTTACCGACAAATGCCATAACAGCAGGTTAGATTTTGAACGTGACTACTGGAAGTGACAGAGTTATGTAAAAACGTGATGCCCGAAAGATAAGTTATGTTTAGATCATTAACTTTTGTTATCACTTGTGACATGAACCCCATTGAAAGTCTGGGGTTTGTTTGAAACATCCACCATCCCCTCCCACCCATCACTTCGCCTTCAGTCATTCAGTGTCGTTTGCATAGTAGTTACAATATTTGACTTCATAGTATTACTGTCTGTTGTGCAACACTACCCTTTGTGCTACTTCCACCAAATAAAGGCAGAAATAATACTAGGAATTATGTAATGGGGGAGTGTAATCAAAGCACAGAGGCCAGAGTTGATTGCAGTTCATAAAACATCCAGATGGCATGTGTCCACATAATGTCTTTCTCTGGCAGAAAAGCTTCCAGGGGGGCCATGGCCTCTTCTTTCCCTTTGCTTCAGCAGATCATCAAATGATTTACAGTGCATCTGAGGGGGAAGCCAACAGGATGTCAGCTGCTTTCAACTGACTTGAATGTAGTGGGACTCTAGTGCACACAGTCTATGACACAACAATGTGAAAGCTCAATGAAGCCTAAAAACTGTTTTGGCTTCAGCTTCTGCTGAGTAACCTATTAGAATGAATGGGGCACCATGTTGGATCATGATAACAAATTCTGAGAAGAGAAGGAGACGTATCAGGCTCGTTTTCAGGTTCGCGCAAAAAAACATGTTGGCATGCTTTGATGTCTTCACTGCCTCCCATTGTACCGAAATGAATCCAAAATGACACAGGCACTGCTATGCTGCAGTGTTGATGTAAATTTCAGCCAGAGTCTGCAGAGTAGTTATCAGCTGGCGGAGCCCTAAAATCCAGGTCCTGCCCAAACACCTGCCCGACAGAATCTCAAGGCAATCACCCACAATTAAACTGAAACTAAACTGATTCGAAAAAACTCTTGAACATACATCACCGTGAAAAGAATTAAGACCAGTGAAGAGCAGCCGGCAGCACATGACTGCACTAGGGAGAAGTAAGGGGGTTAGATGCCTTGCTCAAGGTCACCTCGGCCCTGTCAGGCCTAGGATTTGAACTGCAACCCCCCAGTTCCAAACCTCATTCTCTAACCTCTAGTCCACGGGCTGCCCTACCCAACTACTTCAAATGACAGAACAAAATAGTCTTTTTAAGCTCTTAGTCAGTATTTCCAGGTCTTTTCCATGTGCACTCTTGGCACCTGCACCATCATTGCAGCCAGGGAATGACGGCAACGGCACTGTAGCGCCAATTTCTAACAATATGTAGTAAAGATGTGACATCACAACTCTACAGAAGCCCTGACGGCTCATTTAAAGGTACAGTTTTTGTGCATATCTCTGGGGATTAAGCATCTTAATTCATACTTTCACAGTATTTATCCATCACTTAGACCTGCTTCCTAATCAGAAAAGACATGTAAATCTCTAATTTTTCCCTTGAATATTTGGAATAAACAGCCTGAAGATGTACAATCACACATTGTGTAGTTCAATCTGACACTACAGCAGGATAGACAATAAGACCCAGAATATTTAAACCTTCAAAAAGCTGAGCAGCTGCTGACTCAGTCAAAACCGCAAGAAACAAAAAAAAATCATACACATAGAGGCTTCACTCACATAGTCTTCTCTGCACTGTTGTTTTCTTCAACAATAACGATGCATCAGATAGTGTAGATATCCATCGTGTCCGTCCTCAGGATCAGCAGCTGTCAGAACTTTCTCTGCACAGTGTTTGTTTTTATCTTCTTTCCTCCACATGACCATAGCAGGTTAGCTGCTGCTCTCTGTACACAAGTGGAGAGAAAACATTGGATTTATGGGATAAAAGCTGCCAGGCAGTGTGAAAAACATGTACATTTTGCAGAAACGTAACTGGGGATGTACAGGAAACATGCAGACTTACTCACTACTGGACTGTGTGCTTTTTCCCCCCACATTTAGCCTATTAACATGAAACAATGTGCTATTTCTGCTGTGCTTTTAATTTGCTCCAGCCAGTTATATTGAGCAGCTCCTCTAAACTTCACGACTGTCTGCCTTCACCTCAGCTA
>CAFUXE010000216.1:420872-434202 GCA_903364295.1 Serranus cabrilla
AGAAAAAGAAGAGAAAATCCTTGAGAAATATCATTTCTGTTGCATTATGGGACTTTAGGAGTACTCTATATAAAGGATTGTTGAGAAACAGAATACAAGTACAAGTTATGAGTAACACAGTAATTGCTGGTACTTGAAAAACCCATTTGGAGGTTAAACTTATTTGTAGGTTTGTTTGTTTGTCAGCAGGATTATTGATTCAATTTTCATGAAACTTGGTGAAACAGTGTAGCATGGACCAAGGGGTAACCATCGCATTTTGGAGATGACCTGAATTATGAGTAATCCATTCAGTCATTAATCAGTAACTGCTGATCTGAACCCGGAGGGCTGGAGCCAATCCCAGCTGCATTGGGCAAGAGGCGGGGTACACCCTGGACAGGACGCCAGTCTATCACAGAGCTGACACATAGAGACAGACAACCGTTCACACGCTCACTCACACCTACAGACAATTAAGGGTCACCAATTTAACCTAAGCTGCATGTTTTTGGACTGTGGGAGGAAGCCGGAGTACCCGGAGAGAACCCACGCACAAATGGGGAGAACATGCAAACTGGCAACCCTTCTTCAAGAGTGCTAACCGTATGCATTCGGTAATCAGCAGTGGAATATGTTTCAAACTAACCCTTGTAGCACTGTCTCTATAAAGCACATGGACAATCTAATTTAAGTTAAATAGAGGTTTGTATGACACAAACAACAATAAGGCTTTTACCAGTGGTATGACCAAAATTGGTTTTGATAGGTCACATAATGTGAAAGGAAAGATTACCATGTCTTTGTTAGGTTATAAAGCAGGTCTAGGCGAAATATAAATACTGTGAAGGTATCAAGAGGCAAAAAAAGTGCCATTACAGTAATTCCCCATGGGTTCAATGATGGTGCAGAGACGCAGAGAGCTCAAATGCAGAAGGTCCAGAACTACTGACCAATCAGAGCAGACTGGGCTTTTCCAGGAGGACTACTTAAAGAGACAGGTGCTAAAACAGGGCATGTCAGACAGAGAGTGAAATTAGTGTTTTTTGAACGTTAAAACATGTGATACTAGAAACCCAAAGTACAGGAATGAACCTTAATATGAGTCAAAGGTTTTCAAAGCACGGCAAAGGGACATAAAATGAGGATATCTCTATAGTTTCCAGCTGCTTTTTGTTCCAGTGGAAAGCTTGACATTGATTGTCAGCTGTCAACAGGCGTCATTGTTTGCTACCATGGGAACAGCTCTGTACTGTAGTTCTGATAAGGCTGATGGGTCTTTTTTGTGCTCAAATCCTTTTGCCAATAATTTGGTAATCAACCATTTCAATAATCAATTAAACTATTTGTCAGACAAAATGTTTTTCTAACTGTTTACACCTCTGAGTATATTTGACTTCTCATAATGCATAAACATTAATGACATTCCTGTTAACATTCAGTTTATTGCAATACTGTCTAAAGACATTTATATTAACTAAAAGTATTCAATTTGTTTATGTTGATGTTTTAGCCCCATTTTCTAACTTGCACTGTTTATGTCTTAGATTCAGATTAACTCTGTATAAGTATATATATTTAATGAGCACAGTTAGAGGAGCCTTAGGCCTAAGCTTCTGCAGCTTCTCCAATGTAAAGATGTGCTGCTTGGCTTCATTTTCCACACATTTAAGACCAAACAATTTATCAGTTAATAGAAGGAAAAAAAATCAGCTGAATAACTGATGAACCAAACGATCATTCCTGAACATATCTGATGTGTGGCATACTGCTTTGCTTGCACTGCAACCAAAAAAAGCCTCGATTCCAGCTGCTCCGTCCACAGTGCATTGCAGATGATGCATCACACGTCACAGAAAAGTCTCATCCGTCTGAGCAGTTCAGAAACATCTTGAACTGTGCCAGCATTACACCTGACAAATTACCACACTTCAAAGTGCAGTTTGTTTAGGTGCTGCTGGATGATTCATGCACCCACAGCTCTCTCTATCATCAGATGTATTTACTGCAGAGCAGTAAGGAAAACCCCCCTCAGACATGATTACTCTGTTAGATCTCATCAGTCTCACACACTCACTGCATCACACAGCTCACTCCATGATGCTGTGATTTACTTTTTAGAGTTTAAAAAAGGCCATTGCTTCATACTGAGGACATAAATCTACAAACTTCTCACGAACGTATAGTTTCATTTCCATAAAAACGGCTGGAAACAGCTGGACACTGTAGTTGGCAAATGTTGCTCAGGAGGAAATATTTGTAGTTATACGTACGAAAAGTAATGCACTATAATATTAGGAAGCGACATCTAGTGGCCAGAGTAAATATGACGGGAAGAAACTAGCGAGGAAGTGAGCGGACACTGTATAAAGGTTGAGAAAGTCAGGTTAGGATGGGTGGGACTGCTGGTGGATGGGTCAAACAAACTCAGGACTTTAACCAAACCAAAAGGTCAACATTGTTATTTTTAATTACCGATAAATTCACCCTGTACGTAGATATGTCATCTTGCAAGCAGCTATTTTAACCCAAACAATGATCTTTTTTCTCACTTTAACCAAACAGTTTTGTTCCTTAAACCAAACCAAGTAGTTCCATCTCTTAACATTAACCACATGCTGAAAACAGCAACTTGGCAGTGATAAATAGAAGAGTTATTATATTTTAAGATACCATATGAGCTGTTCATGAGGAAATGTTTGTTTGGTACTATTTTCAGATAAAGATTAATCCACATTTGGTGAGTATTCCCAACAGCAGGACCAAGTATATGTGGGATTAATCCAAAATAAAACTAGAGCGTGTGTTTTCATGGTAATGAAGGAACATGTCGCCCAGTGCAACAGTGTGACTCAGTGATGTGCTTTTAATAGTTTTTTGGACAACAATGGAGCTCTGTGACACAGAGGAAGAAGATACATCAGCCGACACACACACAAGCACGCACACATACACACTATTGCTTATTAGATATTCTTTCTTATTGATAGAACGGGTTACTGTCCAATATATTATGTACAACCATTAGAAACTGGTTTTAATGAAATTATGATGACTGAAACAATAACTCTGTCAGTATAAAATCCTAGTTAGAAAACACCACACACGACTATAATCATAAAGTTGTGAGGAAGGTGCCAAAAGCAGTGATATTGAACAGACAAGAGAGTCACGTTAAATTAATAATAAACCTTCAGCTCAATACTACAATAGTTCTTTAGAAGACATAAACACAGAAGCTAATATTGGGATATTGGGAACTATTAAATGCTTATAAATCAAACAAATCAATTTGGTTATGTGCAAATGTAACGTATTGAACAAACCACATCAAATATAAATAGCCTGCAGTTCAGGATAATGGCAAAGTGTCATAAAGGCTCAGAGGGATTACGTTTCCAATATGATCCATGTGATGTAACGTCAGAGTTAACATAATTTAGTTGCTGTACTCATATCTCATATCTCGTCTATGTTCTGTGTGTGTTATTTTGTTTTGTTGTGGGTGTTAAACAGGTTTTATTTGGAATTTAAAACCCTAATGATTCAGTTTGTGTTATGAAAGTGTCACATGAGCGCTAATGCAATCAGCTATGGTCCTGTTTATCACGAATGCTAACTTCAGCACGTTGTTCCTCTCTGCCTCGTAATGACCCACCTCTGCTGTGTGACTCATGCGTGGTGTTTAATTACCACAAGGGCTGAATCACTTAGCTTCCACTGACTCATTTATTGACACTATTAATTCTACATTTACAAGTATACAGCTGAATAAAGAAAAGTCTCTGGTCTGAAGACAGTATTTCCTCCGTTTTTTAAGTCATAATGTAAGCTTGAGGGCTTTTTTCCCATGTTCATTATGCTTTATACACAATATTAAACTACCAAGAACAGTATTTATTAGCACTAGGGACACCAGGATTCTACCACCCCTGAAAAACAATGTAGATGTCTTATTCATGTTAACAACCACAATAATAATGCATTTGTTTGAGCTAGTTACGATAAATTATGTGACATAAACAAAATATTACAGGGCATGGAGTTTTTACTGCTACATGTCTCTTGCCCAAATGGACTAAAAAACAAGTGATGCAATTTTTATGTTGCTGGCTTCAGGTCCTATAAGAAACTGAAGTATGTACATATATTTATATACAATACAACATACTAAATATCTACAAGTGGGAGACTTTTTTCCCCATAAGCCAACGATTATGTTGTTCCAACAAGCATCCAATGTGATCATATCCTTTTCTGAAACCTTGTAATTTTTGTGTCTTTTTTGTAGACTTTGTAAAGTAAACCCTTAATACGTAATCCAACACTGAGTGCCATATATTCCCTTTTTATCACCCTTTCAGAACCTTCTAGGCCGAAAGAAACATCCGAAACACTCTTTTAGGAAAAGTCAGGCTGAGAGGCTTGTAGTTATTTGTTTCAGCAAAGGTCATATTTGTATTGAGAGAAAGAAATTATCTCTAAGAAATAGTCTCACAAATATTCCATGATTTACGATTGTGTGTTGATATCCACAAACAAAATATCTAACTTATAACTTCAAAGTTGGCATCTAAATATATGTGCTATAATTTGTTTACATAGAGGTCTATTTGTACATATGTCATTTCTACGTGTGCAGTTCTGCATGTGAATGCAGCATAACATACATTCAATAAGCATAACATGTAAATTAAAGTACATTTAATTGGGTTACAAGCATTCTCTGCTAAATTTTACAGTTCCAGGTGTGTTTGTTTTTTTGTAGGCCACATGGCCAGAGGAATGCAAGATAGTGGCCATAAAGACAGGGGTGGGGGGCCAAAAGTGACCACTTTATCCCTCAGTTCTTCTTGAGTGTCTGCAGGACAGTTTTCTGACCCAAAAGTCAGTGATGTCTGAGAAAGGTGTAAAAATGCAGCAGGGGTCACCAAAATTCTAAGACTCCTATGTGAAGCAAACTCTATTTCACACAAACTATTGAAAAACTTTAAAAAACTTAAAAACACTTAAACAACATGTACTGTGTTTGCAATATATTGGGGTGGGTCAACTTGTGTTTTTCCAGGAAAGAGGGATCCAACCGTCAATTAAGATGGCTGTATTTTCTGCTAGCAGGTGACTGTTGTTTGTCAGAGAAAAGCAACAGCACAACACTCTAAGACCACAAGTAGATTTGTGAGTGGTGACTCCACTCAAGGAATCATTAAGCTCCGTCACATACATTTTCTCAGGAATTCCACTGCTATCTTACGAAATGTGACACGTGAAGTGTCACTTTCAACACAAGGCTGCAACTCCTTGTTGAGACATGACACCCGCTGTTGCACTCTGTGAGACAGTTTCTGATTTCAACATCAAGATCACTGTTTTAAACATGTTATAAATGTTGTGAAGTGGTTAGGTTTTGGCAAAAAAAACAACAACACTTCCTTAAGGTTAGGGGAAAAGAACAAGATTAAACCTTTTTTCAAAAACTACAACAGAACACAAACACTGGTCTCCTGGTTTGACCCATCCACCACCCCTCCCATCCATCCGTACTCACTAAACAAACCATTCATGTGGACAGCCTAAGCAGGTTTGCTAAATCCAAGGTGTAAAGGTAAGTAGTAAAGGCAAAAAAATCGTACCACATGCGCCATTTGGTTGTTGTTTGAGGATTATCAGATATTCCCAAAGCTCCAGAACATCTACCTTGATTGCTTTGTCAATTTCTGTTTCATAAGTCAAGAATGGAATTTCAGTCTCAAGGAAGGGATGTCATTTTCATTTTCATGTTTTACCAACAGTTTGCTAAGATTAATTGGACTGAAAAGCTTAGAGTACTCTTCAGTTCTGTAATAACTTGTGCTATTGTAGCATCTAAGCTAACCTCTTTAGGAGCTACTATTGGTGTTTTGAACAAACAGTTGCCTCAGAGTCACACACACACACACCTGTAGCTGAAACACTCATTGATCCAAACTGCTGGTCTGTTCAGCCACAAATACATGACTTTAGGTCTGGTGAGATGGATCTTCATGTGATCGCGCCATTCAAACATTATTTCATGATTCTGCAAGAATCCATTTGCCATGCAAGGTAAGCATTGTAGGACAATAAATGGTCATAATTGATCTTTACTGAATCTTTAATTTGGGGGTATTTCTAACTTTAGTTACTTGTGAGTGTTAAAACCAAAAATTGCCAATAAATGGATTGGATGTAGCTCCAGCCCCTTCAGCACAATTCTTTGGAGTGCTTCTGAGACACTTGATAAACACAGGCCCAAGCCTTTGTACTGTAATACATGCTTTCTTGTCAATTGTATATTGTAGAACTGTGATAATTGTTGGCAGTGTGTATCCAGTCTACAGTCTGGGCCCAGTATGTGCCTTTATCCACTGTTGTGGACCAAGTGCCAAATGTACCATGTGTTGGGCGTTCCAGCCGTGCCATGTTCCAGCACACAGATGACCAATAATAATCCACTGATTTACACATGGTACAAACACAATCTGCACAGCTCATCTGTCACCCCTCTTTGGTAACACACTGGCTGGGATTGCCAATGTTCAGGGCATGATTGTTCTGTAGGTCTGCTCTCCTTAGAGCCTGAATGTGTTATTAGCACGGTTACAGTTAGGACTTGGCAGATAGGGGACTGCTACTTATGTCTTACAACTTAGGTCATCAATAACAAAAATGAAAAGCATTGCTGCTGGAGTTGTATTTTTGTGAGGGTGAAAGGCCTTAAAAACTGCATTTTCAACATGACTTGGTTTACAACGTCTTCAGTGAATTACGACAGCACAGTTATTCAACTGACAAAATACATGTAAGCCTATATAAGCAGACATGATGTTAACAGCAGGGTGCGTCCCGACAGATTTCAGGAGCGTCCACCCCCCAGTCCGGCCCAACCTGTACTTCAATATGATGGATTACCAATTCATGTAGACGCCTCTGTCAGCAAAATGATCTATATGCTATGGAAATTTGTTTGACTCTAATATTAGGTAAATGTGTTTTCAGTAAAAGAAGGTAAAATTTGCAAAAAATAATAATTCAGTCCTTTAAAGCAACATCACATATAATTGGTATTTTTTATGAATAAGCACCATTCAGTTTCAGAGTGCAATTTACTTCTACACCACTATTGTAAACATTCACAGCAGCACCCATGCACTTGTTATGATTACATTACTTATGATCAAAAACTAGTTAACAACTTTCCGAACAAAAACAAACGTGCCTGCTGCAACATTAGACATAGTAAGCAGGCTAATCTATCTATAATGCAAGGAACGTCTGTGACTTTGTGGCTCATGTATCTCGCTGACCGTTGGTCAGATTGACCTGAAATTTTGGATATGGGTTGAGCATGGCCCAATGGTGTGGATCCTCAATTTTTGAATTCATATTTTTCGAAATATGATTAATAACGTAGGATGTGTCACGGCAGTGCATTGTTTCCCGGGGGACCATACAGCATGTGGCCCTCTGGCCGTGACATTGTTGGTAATGTAGGCAGGAAGTTGGCCTTATTGCATGTGAACATGCAACCTTCAAACACAACCTCATTTATGCTACCAGTATACAAATACATACTTCCAATGGGCACTGCACTAGTATTAGTCCAACAACGAGAAGGGCAGCTTGGCATCTGTCTGCAGCCTTTCATGTCACAAAGCTCTCAAAAAGCCTGTCTGAGATATTACTATTGACCAGCAGACCAGTCACTCTCTCCTTCCCTCTTCTTAAGTCCGATCATGAACATACTCTTCAGTCAATTTGCCTCTGACATGATGTCTGTAGAGGGTGCTAAACAGTGACACTTCCCTAGTGCTCTAAGCTCCCAGTCTTGGCAGCACGGCTAGCTGAGCTAAGTAGCTGAAAGCAGCTCCTTTTAGCAGAAGTTATCAACAAGTAAAGCTTTTTCTTTCAGGAAACTCTGTGAATCCACAGGAGACAAGGCAGAGCCACAAGAGAACATCAAAGGGAAAACCAGGAAACATTTCTCCCATAAAATATGATCCAGTTTCACTAAAAACAGTGAAACAACCAGTGGTGTGTTAGCACCTTAAAGTTAAAGTTTGTACCCAGTAACCAAAGTGACATTGTAAAGGAGAAGGTGTTCTGGCTGTCATAGGCATCATTCTACCTATTACAAGTAAGTGTATCATCAAAATGATTTTGAAGCTGTTATTTTAGGGTGCACAGTGTTTTTTTTTCCATGAACAGTGACAAAAGTGTTCTTTGGATGTAAATCAGAAATGTTCCAGGTTGTAAGCATGATTGACAGCTGAGCCAGCAGAGGTACAAACTTGCATATTATCTGTGTCTTACAAGCTGAATACAGACAGCATTTTGTTTGCAGTGGTAATTAAGAACAAGGTGTGAAGGAAGATAGTCATAGCCACAATGCAAAAAAAAAAAAGTCTATCTTTTTTTTTTTTAATAATTTGTTCCAAACAAAGACTATATTCTTCACATCAATACTTTCACTGTGGTCAGCACCTCTCAAACATGGGCGTGTGTTACTTCTCTCTGTCCTCTCACCAATTAAACACGAGGACTACAATGTTTAACATGAGCACTGACTGATGTATACATTTGGATGGACATTTTAAAGAGCAACTTAACTAACTAACAGGGTGATATCTAACTGTTAGTGTCACCTTGATGCAACCTAATCTTACAAAAATTTGGTGAAATGACATGTGGCTTTTTTTTGGAATGGAGTGCTTCAAAAAAAGCCACATATCATTATAAAGACAAGTACGGTTGTAAAAAAGGCTGCAGTTTCAGTGAATTCAGGCTACAAAACCACTGACCTAAGTGCAAGGCAACAAACTCACTGGTGTGGCGTTAAAAAAGACAAGTAAATAAACATACTGTAAATGCCGGAAGTGAATCCAGGGAAGTTACTTAAAAAAGAAAGTTAGGTAAAAAAACGTAAGTTCAAAAGTCGTTTAGTTTTGTTTTCACAGAGGACACAAACACCGGTCTATTGGGTGAAAGTCCACCAACCACCTCAACAAGTGATGTTGTTAAACCAGGGAATACCTGTGCCCAGCACCAAAAAGGATCTCCATTGACTTTACACGGGCATTGTTTCTGTGCTGCCGCAAACGTAATTTAAAAATGTATTTAATCGATGGGCTTTAACAAAGAATTTCCGTCTTTGCAGACCAACAACTTGTATTCTGATCATGCTTATACATTGTTGTTTTTCTTAATGATGCACATGAGCTGATTAACAGAGCATAATCTGTACATTGCAAAAGTTACTTTCAATATGATGTTGAACATCGTAACTGCAAACAAGTGTTCACCAAAAAGGGAGGACGTGTCAAGCATTGGCATTCATTTTACAGTCTATGGGAAGAACTTAAAGTCAGGATGTCTCGACCTCTTCTGCACACACCTTGAAATTTGAAGTGCAATACAAGTAACCCCTGAATAGATGAATTGGTATATTTATTGTGCATTTTCTATACATAGTTATATTCTGTATCACTAGTGCAGGGGTCGGTACCCCAAAATGTTCAAAGCGCCATATTGGACCAAAAAACAAAAAAAACAAATCTGTCTGGAGCCGCAAAAATTAAAAGCATTATATAAACCTTATATGAAGGCAACACAGGCTGTAAGTGTATATTAACTATATTAGCCTACTATCAAAATGACTAAATACATAATGAGAATTTATGATTAAATGTTTATTTTCCCTGCAGCGCATCCTGGAGATAATGGCTCACCACGTGACTACTCTGCTGTACGATATTTGGTACTTTAAGGTTAACTTCCATTACAATATTAATGTATTATGTTTTGTTGGCCTTTCAGAGATATTCATTCGATCATTTCTTCTTGCGGCCCATCAGAGTTCACATACCTGCATAACATCACGTCACACGACTCATCACAGGCAATTGAGTACGCTGGAGCTGAATCCATGTCCTTGATTTGCCGATTGGTGATGTCGCTGCCACTTTAATGGTCCTTTCTTTACCGTCTTTGCGGAGAAAGGCATGTCTTTAATTTTCTGGATTATCTCGGTTTTGTTTTTGAAGTCTGAAAATAGGTGCTCTGATATTATGATGAATGAATCCTTCATGTATTCACCATCCGTGTCCGGTTTTCCACGCTTTATTATCTCTCGGGTTGCAACAAAACTTGCAGCAGTAGTGGAGTTTGGAGATGCAATCCACTTCTTAAATCTACCTTTGCGCTCCTCTAATTCCTCCAGAAGTACTGCAATCGCACCTTTTCTCTCACTCCGAACTGGGTAATCAGTTTTTCCCTTTGGAAAAGTTTGGAAAGGGTTTGTTTACAACAGCCACCTGCCTGGCACGGTGACGGCGCCGCGCTGAGAACGTGTGTCGCAGGCTATGACGCAAGTCTCCGTTGACAGAAATGTTGAAATTTAATATTTATTATGCACATTTTTACAGCATTGTAAAACGTTAAGAATGTTTGTCCGCCTACAGAAACCATATTAAAACAAAACAAATTGTTTTCTTTTTGACTACTTATTGTACAAACTACTAAATATACAAGGAAACATTTACAGAGTATTTCCTCTATTTCCCCTATTCTCTGTGATATCTTGCAAAGCAAGACTGCTGTCACAACACAGAAGCTGTCTTTAAAACATTCAACAAGCAGCCTTTGTAGGAAGAAAGCCACTTCTTGGCTGAAAAAGCAAAAGTAACCTTTGAGCTGCTTTTCCAACTCTTCAGATGTGATAGGTGTGATTTCCTTACAATCACAACATCTCTGTTTGAGCCAGTCAGCCTTCAGGCGCTTTTAGACAATTCAGAGAGTTCACGTCTTTCTGCTCCCACTGTTTAAAAGAGCATCAGACTGCTCCCGCTGTAATCAATTCCAACTACTATGGCTGCTTTCATCACTATTTCAGCCAAAAAAAACCCTCATTTGTCTGTGCCAAAATGCCTTTTTTGCACATTACTATTTTAAAATCTAAAAACTAAGCCTAACTTCTGAAACACCTATGTACTCCTTCCCTAACCTTTGTTTTCTGTTTCCTCTTTTACATGGTTGTTGTGGGTTTTTCTCGATTTTTTAAGCAAATTCTTAAAGTATTATTTATACCTCTGAAATTAGGGTCCTGAAGGTGAAGCGATTCAGCGATCTTTTTTTTAACACTCTTCTTTTACTGTCTAATTTTTATTGACACCAAGGCAAATAAGTTCTACAATATTAACCGGGTTTTGAACATTATTCTGGTTTATGATGTCATGGAAAGGCATGTCTTTTACTCCTCGATACCAAACAGTCTAGTTCAGTGACAAGGCTTGACATCAGCAGCTGCCCACCTGTCAAATGTGGGTCGAGTTTGGCAGCGACATGTAACACAGTCATTCTTAGTAGTCGCTTTGGAGAGTGCGCATTCATTATATATGGAGTCATGACTACATGCTCCCTGCAGGGAGTGATGGGGCCCCTGGATCCTGCGTCTTATTGCCAGGGCGGGAATTGGCTCACATACAAGGTGTCAGGGTCTGCACGGATGTAGAATGTGATGCAATGAAAGTAATCGTGAGTGTGTTCAATAGGACCAGAAAGATGGTGAACTATGCCTGAACATGGGGAAGCCAGAGGAAACAACATATTTTTTCTGCAGAAAGGCTCTAAACACAACCTTATCATGCTGAATAGTTGATGGCTGTAGTGTTATTTACTCTTTGTTGTCTTGTTTTACATTTAAAGGTACAGTTTCCATCTGGAGTGTTATTCCTGGCTGACGCTTTGGGTTGGATTACCATCATGGGTTTCTTTCCCAAAATGTCAGTACTTGATGACCTTGCGATGAGACTCCAGAATCAAACTGTAGCACACTATAGTGAACTTTACTCAAATAAAACATAGATTAGTAACGATAGCGAGAATGCTGATTTGATCGAATTACATGTTATGCTATGGTTTTCCTATAATGCATTTTACAAAGCATATTTTACACTATAGGCAGTTATAAAACATTATTCATTAAATTAAAATAACATTCTACACAGAATGTTGCCAACTTTTCAAAGTTTTCCTAATTCTGTTTTTTTCTGTTTATTGTCCAATATCAGTCTGCATTTCAACTGAAAAAGTTTTCAAATGCAGTTTTCAAGCAACAGCACCAACTTGTAGCATAATAAGGGCAACTCTAGGACAGTTTTTGAAGAAAAGTCTTTTGCCTGTATGTCCACTGGTATTTAACACACACATTTTTGTATATAAATGGATAAAAGAGAGTCCTTGTAGACCTTTGACCTCTTCCCAGTGGATGCTATGAGAGGTTTCGATCTGTTGTTCACAGACAGATGATGATGTTCAGAGTCCTTTATGTCTCACTGATGTGACTGATTCTAGTGTCCCCCGCAGCTGTCACATATGATGTCACAATGATGTCATTCATACATCAGTCCAACGTTCCACTCAAGGTGAGGACTGTCTTAGGCTGTGCCAGCAGCGATCTTTAGGAGTTGATAATTTGTGGTAAGTGTAGCCATAGAGTCGTTTTTCACCTAATACTGTTCACATTTTGGTGAATCAGCACTTTTAAAAGTCATACTACATTAGCTAATAGCAGTTCCTGTTTGCAATGTGGCCATGAGGAGAAAAAATGACAAAGAGAAAAAGCTCAACTTTGACGATAAGGAGGTGAGATCTAAAGTTATGACATGGGCCATTATATCACAGTGAGCATGTGTTTTTTTGTAGTTATTTTGTGTGTTTTTTGTGTCTTTGTGAATATCTCTTTGCAGGTGTGTTGCATATATTTTTGGTGTTTTTCGCTTCCATTGTAGTTTTTTGTTGCTGTTTTAGTAATTTTGCGTCTCTTTGCAGGTTTGTTGCATATCTTTGTGGTTATTTTGGTTACTTTGTAGCTTTTTTGTCCATTTTGTATTCATTTTGTATTTGTCAAAGTCTGTCTTTGAGTGAGTGTCTTTGATAACATTTTGTAGGTGAAGACCGGGTGGGGCCCAAGCACTTAAAGGCCCATTCAGTCATGCTTGATTACATCGGTTTGTTCAATATTTGTCACGATGGGTAATGTTGGCATAACACAAATAGCTGAACAAGAACTTTTATCAGCATAATATATACATATAAACATGGGCGGTTTCTTCATTAGGGCGATCGGGCGACGCCCCACCAAAGGGGAAAAAGGAGGGATTTTTTTCTATCATATTCTTCCACAGTGTTACAGGGCTTTGACCGTTCTAAACAGTTTGAGCTGCTCTCTATGTCATTGTCCAATCAGCGCAGAGCAGTGCTCCGTGAAGTACCGCCCCTTTTGGGCGACCCTGGGCGAGTTGAAAATCGCCCAGAGTGCTCTCATAGACCCTCA
>CAFUXE010000216.1:460045-480064 GCA_903364295.1 Serranus cabrilla
ACAACAATGTACTGTGTAAAGAAATTGTGGAGTATGACTCGAGCTTGAAGTTGCTCCTCCTCACATGTTCAATTCTCTGTTTTTTATGGGCAATATTGACATACTGAACAGGTTCATCCAAGGCCCATTCTACATGTTTACACGTGCTTTCATTAGCAGTTCAGTAGCTTTCACAGTATCATACGGACAGACAGACAGACAGACAGACAGACAGACAAGGTAAACCAAAGAAAAAGAAATTTGTCAAAATAAGAGCAGTAGAGGCCAATGTCAAATAACTGGAAGAAGCCAGGATATTTTACCCTCTAATATGAATCAAGCTACAGAACTTGCTAATGTAACTCAATAGTGTCTTCTTGTTAGAAAGTCCCTAGTAAATACCCATGTCTTTCAAACTTCAAACCTCAAATTTATAAAATAACATCTGTCAATGTGAAATTTACACTGAATCTGCATTACAGCAAAATCATCAGGCTTTTTTTCCTTTTTGTTTTTTTCCCCCAGAGCCACTAAAGACAATATACGATCGTTTCCATGGGCTGACTTTGTACTGCCTCTGACAAGTAATCTTGACGTGTGAAATCTGTTTCCCTTTACTCCAAACCAGTGGCTACAATTCTGTCAGCGCTTCAGGAGCAGCCATATACTGTTGGATAAACATTATCTGACATGGTAGTGATTTACCCACAGTAAATCAACCCGTAAGTCTTTCCTATTCCTAGCTCTCCTATGTGAGAGCAAACTCCCAGTGAGACATTTTCTCAGCAACTCTAACCACAACATGGCATCTGTGAAAAAAACATGACCCCAGTGAGTGTTATAGTAAAGAAATGAGACATGACAGGGGTAAAGTGACTTTTTCTTGACAGGCTAATGCTTAACTAGAAGGCTCAGCTTTGTTCCTTGCTGCCATTGTGCTAGCAGGCAGCCAGACGTCAGGCCCGGCTGTGAAATGACAGATGTATTGAGATGTAATGGGCCTATCAGTGGCAAAACCAACTTGTGTTATGAGGCCCTGTTGTGGAGTGATGGCTGATGTCCATTACTGGGCTGACAGTGGTGCTGGGGAGATTTTACAGCTCTGTGTGTCCAGCAATATCAGCTTTGTGACTCTGACAAATGTGCAGGCTGCGTCACACCAGCCAGCACGCTCTTACAGAGATAAAAGCAGAGAGTCATATAATTAAAGAAGAGACAGAAGGAGATAGATAGCAGTGTTAGGCAAACTAAGAAGCTGTTCGGCCTTTTCTTATAAAAAAAGCTTTTTGAAGTAGTTTCCACCTTTGATATTATGCAGTTTGTGACCTGTGTTGATTATAATGACAGATTTGGTCAGATTTAATCATCTTTAGTTTTGGTTGAATTTTATCGTCTTCAACCCGGCAGAACAGAAGATGTATATATATACTATCTCACAAAAGTGAGTACACCCCTCACATTCCTGCAAATATTTTATTCTATCTTTTCATGGGACAACACTGAAGAAATTACACTTTGATAGAATGTAAAATAGTCAGTGAAAATGTCAAAATTATGCCCAAAGTGTCAATATTTTGTGTGGCCACCAGTATTTTCTAGCACTGCCTTAACCCTCTTGATCATGGAGTTCACCAGAGCTTCACAAGTTGCCACTGGAATCCTCTTCCACTATGACGACATCACAGAGCTGGTGGATGTTAGAGACCTTGGTATCCTCCACCTTCCGCTTGAGGATGCCCCACAGATGCTCAATAGGGTTTCGGTGTGGAGACATGCTTATCCAGTCCATCACCTTTACCCTCAGCTTCTTTAGCAAGGCAGTGGTTGTCTTGGAGGTGTGTTTGGGTTCATCAACAGGTTGGAATACAGCCCTAACGAGTCACATGACACCGGGTAGGGAAAATGGCTAATTGGGCACAATTTGGACATTTACACTGAGGGGTGTACTCACTTTAGTTGCCAGCGGTTTAGACATTAATGACTATATGTTGAGTTCTTTTGAGGGGGCAGTGAATTTACACTGTGTACTCATTTAAAACTTACCAAAATGGATATTCTTTTAGGAAGTTTTATTATGTTAATTTCTTTTTATTTTGCGGTTCAGCCACATTGTTTCCATTTTACTTGAAAGACAGCTTGCTCGTATGTGGGAGGAAAAAATATGTGTCTGAGGTCTGGCCCTTTATGCCTAACTTTGACGAATAATGCTAACCCCTGCCGTACCCACTGTAATGCATTTCTCATGATAACAATGTTGCGCTACACTTGTGCGGTATACGTGTGTTTCATGTTACCACTATGAGCACTCCCACTGTGCTCCTGCGACTGCACTTTGCATTGTGCAGCATGACTGACATTGAAGACATGAGTGCACTGAACATTTACAAACTCCCAGTTCTCTTAGAGCCACTCAAGTATTCTCTGCGTCACTGGGTCCCGAGAGACTCGACAATACAGCGCTTGCCCAGCCATGCTATCTTGATTGCCACAGTAACAGCTTCTCTCCCTGAGGACCAATCAGCCAGACTCTTTGTCAATAAAGCAGACTGTTTTCTCCTGCCTGGCTGAACTGACCCTTCGCAATTGCTGCTTGACCCGTGTCACAGTGCAGACAAGAAAATACACACCAGCGGCAGAGAAGACCTGCTGTCAGCCGACACAACTACCATGCAGACAACACAGCTGCCAGGTGAAGGGAGGAAGAGAAATGGAAAAACATTTGGCTGTGTTTTTTTAACCTTCGTTTATCCAGGCTTGACTGCGTCTCGTACGTTTTCTAAGCAACTGTCTGCTTCACATTGATTCATAGGAACCTTGAAGGTGTACCACAGCTTTCCTGTGATTGAAGGGCATCTTAAAGGCTTAAATATGCCTCACATGCAGAGTTTCAGTATCTGAAACTCTTCCCCCACATCTTTCAAAGTAGAAAACTGGGTCTGACTAATTATGTATCTTTCCAAAATTAACAATCTTCTTCACACAGCAACTAGCCAGGTGTGTGGTGTGACCCAGGCACACTTTTATTTGTAACATCTGAGAGAAACAGAATAAATGCTTCAGAGGAAAAACTGTTGGTAGATGCTATAATCATTTCACTGTCTCTTTTATGAGACCGGCAAAACATGATCTCCTGCCAACTTCGAGAGTATTGTACGTAGACTGGCCACCAATAGGATTGTGAACTTTCTTGGTGATCTTTTTTTCCCAACCCTGACATTATTAACTCACCACCGACCTATTAAGCTAGCTAGGTGTACATAATAAAGTGGCAGTGTGGTCTTCATCTGCTTCAAGGTTGGACGAGTGGTTATTTGAGTTACCGTATTTTCCGGACTATAAGTCGCTCCGGAGTACAAGTCGCACCAGCCATAAAATGCATAATAAAGAAGGAAAAAACATATATAAGTCGCACTGGAGTATAAGTCGCATTTTTGGGGGAAATTTATTTGATAAAATCCAACACCAAGAACAGACATGTCATCTTGAAAGGCAATTTAAAATAAAAATAGAATAGAGGCAACAACAGGCTGAATAATTGTACGGTATGCTTACGTTACATGACACAACTGAGAACGTGCCTGGTATCTTAACATAACATATTAAGAGTTATTCAGATAACTATAGCATAAATAACATGCTAAGAGTGCCATCCGTGTCACTCCAAATAACTAAAATCCAATGAAATCTTCATCCTCGGTTTCACTTTTAAACAACTCCGCTAACTCCGGAGGTAGAAGATGCGGCGCTTCTTCTTCTACGTCGCTTACGTCAGACTCATCGTCGACACAGGCCTAGAGCGCCCTCTTGCGGTTTAGTGTGAAAATAACATGTGAAATGATATACCGGTAATAATGTCTTAATAATTTTACACATAAGTCGCACCCCCGGCCAAACTATGAAAAAAACTGCGACTTATAGTCCGGAAAATACGGTACTGTTGAACCAGTCTGGACATTCTCCTCTGACCTCTGGCATCAACAAGATATTTTGGTTCACTGGGTATGTTCTCTTTTTCGGACCATTCTCTGTAAACCCTAGAGATGGTTGTGTGTGGAAATCCCAGTAGATCAGCAGTTTTTGAAATGCTCAGACCAGCCCGCCATGTGGTTGGTGTTACTGGTGTTGTTTGCGTCAACGGGTGGTTAAACAGGTGAACATAATAAAGTAGCCGGTCAGTGTATAGCCTAAAAAACAGATATTCATTCGTTCTTCTTAGCTTCAGAGGCACTAGTGCAATCTTTAGTAGCAGTTAGCAGTTGCCATCACAACTGAATCTAAAAGGTGAAAGCATGTAGCACTCAAGCTGTAAAGTTTAAAGTGCTAAGATGAAACATTTATTTTAGTCTACAGTTAATGACGAGGCGACAGTGGTGAAGTGTTTTGTGCGAATATAAAGTGTGAAAATAGTTTGCCTCACATGGATTGGTGAGTCAGCCTGAGAATTGCACAATCGAGGTGTTTCTTCAGTGGAGGTTTCCTGCTTTCATTCATAAATAAACAGCAGATAAACAGTCCAAATCACATCGCTGCAGCAATTCTGATCCTGTGGCCTTCATTTGGCTGTTTGCTCTCACATTAAACAGAATTAAGAAAACACTGTAAAGTCTGATGTGATGTCAAAGACTGTACCAGTTACTGTTCTACATGTTTCCTATACTTGTTTTAAAAACTCAGAATAAATCCCACCCCTTCCTTCTTTCACAGATGATCTGATTCATCACAGACACATAAACAATTGCTCAGAATATTAATTTTACATAAATGCAAAGAAAAAAGGAAATATATATAATTTGGAATCAGCACAAACAATGGCAAAAACACCTATCGATAGAATCTGTTTCCTCCAATTTAATTTTGTGTAAACACAATAAACTGTTTTACAATATTTTAAATAATTATAAACGCAAGTCAAATTAGGTGTCGGGCACATTATATATGTTTATATTTTTTTGCTTTCTGGACACAAAAACAGGCTGATATGTAAGAATTTCCTCCCTAATACAAACAAAACAGATTGTTTTTTTTAATTAATGTTTTTTTAATTAACAAAAACATTCAATCATTTTTTTATTTTTTATTTGGTGCCTCCCTGTAGCCCGATCCTTTTAATGAACTAGTTTTTGTTTTTAGCAGGTACACCCCCACCTACATTTGCCCAGTTAGTCTGGTGATTCTGTCAGAACAGTTTGCATCTAATCCTACAGAGAGCTGAGACTTTATCTAAGTCTCTCCCTATGGTACGCCTGCATTTTGTCAGCGCTTCCATTTCTGACAGACTCTTAAGATGGAGATAAGGAGCTGAGATTGTCCAGGTTAGGGACCTCAGGATTTTATTTCAGCTTTCTCTCCAAGATGCACTCCTGGTGGCCTCGTCAAGCAGTGACCTCCAGCAAACCTTGGACCGTTCTGCAACTAAATGTGAGGCCTTTCCAGGTCTGAGGTCAGGGCACTCTGCTGGAATAATGGTTTCAGAGTGAGCGGTTTTCAAGTTCAAGCATTTTAGGGTTTTGTTCATGTTCAAGTGGGAGATCGACAGATGCTCAGCTCTTAAGGTGAACCTCCGAGTTTACCAGTCCATTTACGATCAACAACTCAAGTAAAGTTTTGAAAAGTGGCTGAAAGGATGGGAATACAAAAGGCCAGAATTAGTTTCCTGCACAGGATTTATCACAAAAAAACATTGCTCTGTCAAATCAGAAGGAGCCAGGTGAACCTTTCTTTTTCTTTTTTCTACATCTTCACACACTACCTCAATCATTTTATGTGTGTACAAACATGCTTTCAAGGAGAGACTGTCTGAAAGTGCATGTCCTTATTCCTATTTGTCGGATTCAGCCTTTGAGGACTTACAAGGTCATTGAAAAGACACAAAGACTTCTTGGATAGGTAGATGAGAGTGGCGGTGGGGTGCAGCCAGGAGGCGGCTCCGCTGGAAGGCCTTTCTGCTCTCAGTTTGAGTGTTTGTTTCAAAGACTCCTTTAACCCTTTGAGCAATGGATGTGCTCTGTGAAATGTTGTTCTTAATGATGAAAAATTCACTCAAGTAGTGTGAAATCACATTTTCACTTCAAGATTTTAAACACAGGATGCAATGTTGTTCTTAGCTCCTGCTGGGCTGTGCTAATTACCGACAAAGAGCCATATGCATGTACTCAAGTGACTTAAAAATACGCATTAGAGTCCAACAGTGTTGATTTGTTTCTTTGACAAGCTGTCAGCAGCTGCACTGCCGAAGGGTTTCCTCACTGCTCTCCCTGCACGGCAGACGTGATCTGCTCCCTCGTACACTGTTTCTTGCATTGTCTGCCGGGCTATTTGTCGATGCCTACCCAGCTTGCAATGAGAGCTCACTGCTAATTAACATGACGAAAGCATGGCGACATGCTGATAATGCACCTGCATCAACACATGAAACAAGACTTCAAAAGAGTTGACCAATGCGATCATAACAAGTCGAAGACAGAGTGGATGAATAATGTAGACGCACACGTATTCACCCACAGCACGCACACACACAAGAAGAGAAAGGGTGTGAGTCAAATTACAGATACAAACCCAGAGGGAGCAGCAACCATATTACAAGTCCAATGAGAGAGAAAGAAAGCTACATTAATGCATCTTTCATGAGCTTGGCCCCATGGCCCAGGAGTCCCTCAGCAGCCCAGTAAGCCGGCTGGCTCCCTGTGGAACCTGGATTTCCCCAAAGTCAGCCCGATGCAGCACATCTGGGGACTGGGAGAGCGCTAGCTCTCAAATGCTATCAGATTACCCTCACAGCCAGGTGATATATACCACAAAGACAGGTGTGTATGCGTGTGTGCATATGTATACTTCCGCATGCATGTCAGTGTGTGCGTTGGGATCTGTAGAGTGAGGGGTTCAGTGTCTCGGACCATGATGGACTCTACTATCAGTCTTAATCAGTCCTTAGTTAGTCTCATTCTAATCCCTCTGCTGATTACTTAAATCTCCAGGGTAAAATACTGATGAGAGAGCTTTGAAAATTGTTAATTCATTTAGATGTAAAGTGGCAATTCCCCCCGCTTTTTGCTTTAACTTCTCATTATGAAGTAAATGTTGATTGCACAATTTAATGGCTATAAAATAATGAGTGTTTAGATTGGTTCCCTATAAGCCTTTCTTTCACCATGCAGTTCTATCTGCCACCAGGGTAGAATTTCTTTGGGAAAATAAAAGCTTGAGTTACGGTACAAAGGAATCGGGTTGGGAACCAAAACTTGGTTCCAGATCACAAAAATGGCAAGAACCAGTTACAAGTTACCGTTAAAAAAACAACCAACAAAAAACTGAATTACAGTTGTGATTATCAGTTCCTCAATAGCGATACATTTTTACTAACACATTACTGACAGTAAAGCCAATGCCTCTTTTTCTCTCTAATACATCCACTGTGCACACAGTAGGCTACACAAACTGCGTATTAATTGCTATACTCCTACGACACCAGTCATAATTCTCAATCCTTCTCCAAGATTGTTTTTAATAGCTTAGCTTACTTAGCTAAACTGGCTACTTTTTAAACCATACAGCTCTATTACGGAGCGTGTCTATATGTCCCTTCAGCCCTATGTTCCCTCAGATTAATAATATAATAGAGAATTTGTCATGGTTTAAACTCTTTTTTGTGTTTATGTTGTGTTTTTGGAGTTTATTTTATTTTCAAATTAAGTTTAGTGTTACTTTTATATTGTTAGTTTTAGGTAGAAATGTAACCATACTCATGATTCGATACAATTTCAGACACAGGGTTTACAATTTTCTTTTTTTTCTTCTTTTTCTTTCTTTTTTTTTACAGAATGAGCTGACATGAAAAATCGTGACTGAAAAAGATAACTTATTTAATCTGTTTCCTTACTGGAGTCTCTGCTTTGGGGTTCCTCATTTACTTGACGCCACCATTACAGAATGTACCCTGTCTGTCATGCGTTTCCACAGATGAAAAATAATAGCTTAGAAAAATCATTATTATTATTAACAGCTTAAAATTGTCCAGTCTTCCTTTCCAAAACAGCTGTGATTCAAGAAGGCTTGTTACCTGGAAAACGTTGAGGAAAGAATTTTGTTGTTGAGAACTTCCAGTTCTATCAGCAGCAAACAAGGGGTGACAAAATTCAGTGGCGTTGCCCTCTCCCTTACCTAACCACTGAGGGAACATAGGGCCTAATTTAATTGGGAGGAAAATGTAATCAGTATGAGGGAACGTAGGGATGACCTCCCCTATTCCCCCTATAACGCCTCAAGTTGATCTGTAAACAATGACAAGGGCACAGGAGAGCAAGTCTTGTCCCAGACAGATATCCACTGGCTAAACTGGAACTACAGAAATAGTCGGCCTTGCCCATAGAGTCCTCATCGGAATGATTGCTAATGGGATTGAACTCCCTGTGTTTCGACTGAAACCACAGCGACTCTGTTGGAACTCTTACCGTCTCAAAGAAGCACTTTTATGGTTCTTTAGGAGTTACAAAAAATAATTTAGTTCCTTATGAAATTTGGAGATACGGGGTTATTTCTGGAAGCTATAACAAAGTTAAATCATTTTGTTCCATTGCACATTTTGCTTAATCAGTTGCTTCCCATGACTTTCTGTGCCAGCTCTGTCAGTCACCGCACTCCAAGGCCTTGTTGAGGCAAAACTTTGCTAATCCACCGTAAGATGTAATAATAGCTCTCACTGGCTGTCAGCTGAGCATGATGCTGGTGTACCAACCCTTCAAACTTTAAAGGAGTTTTCAGGTATAACAGAAAGTAAAAGTTTGGTCTCAATTTATTCAGGCAAATGTGACCGCTGGAGTGTTTTTGCAGTCTGTTTATAGGCCACAAACAGCCAATGGATGTGTTCCCAGATTGACAGCACTGTTGCTGTAACAACATGCTCTGACTGTGTGTGGGAGTGAAGTGTGCCTGCAAATGTGTGTGACAGCTCATACTCACACCGGTGATCATCAAACACTTTGAAAACTTACCAGGAACTCTGTTTTTTTCACACATTTTTTGCTAGCCCCTCTTCTTTTCCTCCTGTCTCTTTACATTAGTGCAGATAATCAGCCTCTGCTCCGTCATGTTTCCTCCTGCACCTGCTGAAAATCCCCAAATGTTTGCTTTGTACCATTATGCAAAATCATGTGCATAAGTTGTTTATAGAAGTAACACCAGTTTGTTTCTAAATTTGAAAATTACAACTTAATTTAGCCTAACATTGTACTGGAACATAATATATAACTCATTAGTCTCATTTCAGTAAATCATAATTTTTTCTGCCATCGATACAATTAAATGGACATGCAGAAGATAGATACCACCAGCAACTGTACAGCTGGTTTCAAACCAGCCTATTGAAATAGTTTAGCATTTTGGGAAGTGACCTTATTGGTTTTCTTTCCTCAAGTGAGATGAAAAGACACATAGCATTCACGTGTCTGAATCAGCCTGATCACACAATGTTACATGAAATGACCACAACCTCTTAACACCAAATTCTGTGCTAATAGCACGTAATGTGTTCAAGATGTGTGCCACCAGCACGGAAACATTGTAAATGTAAAGCAATGTAAAGTCAATGGGGATCCTTTTTCATGCTGGGCACACGTATTCCCTGGTTTAACAACGTCACTTCTGTGATGTAGTCTTAATGATTGACAGCGAGGGGAAGTACATAGCTGTAAAGATGTAGCTTTCACCCAGAAGAATGGAGTTTGTGTCCTGTGTGAAAACAAAAGTACAAGCCTTGTTAAATAACTTATGCTTTTTATGTAACTTTCATGGCTCACGGTTTAAGAATTGCAGTTATGACTGCTTTCTCTGTACCAACACTAGTGTCCATTCCTCTAGGAGCTGCTATTACTGGCAAGTAAAGGTCTGTATTTTATATAATCATCTACAATGCAGTCCCTGATTGGCTGCGAACTTTGTTGACAATGGCTATGACTGTTGGGTAAAGCCAGACAATAGCACAGAACCAACATTGTTATTTGTGTGTTCAGCCTGTCACACATTATGGTCTGTGGCAGTGCTAAAATGTTGGTGATGTCCAAAGAAGTTTAATGAACCATGAGTTGTATTTGTAGACCCCACTAGTTGGCGCTCTGGGTTTGAAAGAAAAAGTTTTTAGGAATAGTAATCCAATGTGCTTTCTGCCCAATGCTTAACAGAGAGCGCCATCTATGTTATACTTTTAAGCTGTTGGTGTAATCAGTTGCATATGTGTGTACATCCATCAAGCCAAATCCTTTTGTATCAAGCATGTGTGACGATAACATGGGAGCCAGTTTTTCCCTAACCTCAGTATATTTATTTAGGCCTAAACTGTTATCTTTCAGCTGACCAATTAAGCTAGCTTTAGTGTATAAACCAAACAGGCAACATATCAGAAAAAGCTAATGTTAATATTTTTGTATCAGTTATTTCGCCCAAATTTGGAAGGCACCAACAGATGATGTTTTATAAACAGGGAAACAAATCAGAAAATGATCAGATGAATCATTTGGGAAGGCAAAGTGACAAAATTCAGATTGAAAGGCGAAAACAAACTCAATATGTTGATCGGTGACATTTGCAGATGTAATTTACAAAGCACAGATTGTGTATAGCTGGATATGCAGACATATACACAAAATATGCATATATGATTCATCTACTCATTTAAACTTGAAAGCAACAGATATTGTATGATGTTTCACATCTTGTTGAATAGCATATTGCCTGCTGTTTCTTTAGTGTTGACTAAAAGTGTTTTTACAGTCTTGACCTGTGGCATTCCATTTAGACATAAGGACAGAAAGCAGAGACACCCTCCCCTACAAAGATCTGTGAGCAGAAACTGTACCAGCCCATGTCCAGTTATGTGTACGGAAACAGATGTATGTAGGTCATGTGTTGAGCACCCTGGGGGCTTTGTAGCACAAAGCATTGTAAAGTCAGATAAAGGATTATTCCAACACCCTTTGGTGCCCCATTGAGAGATGAGCCGCAGGTTAAAGGTGGGTGCTCAAGCTGTGTGCAGCATTGTCTAAGACCTCTCTTCCACCAGGGCCTCTAGGGTGTCCAGAAGCACAACTTAGCACAAAGCAGGTCTTTCTCAAACAGTTAAGCCTGCCTGGATCAAATAGGTCGGTGCACACATCAGCTACAATGGGCCATCAAAGAGTTGCTGCCCACAGAGGATGACTTTACGGTATCAAAAAGACCAGTCCTGTCATTGTCGAGAGCATCATGCCTGGTGTGTGGCTTGCTGGGAGTTCACAGGTCTGACGTGCAGAGTAGCTTTTAAATGCTGTACTTTGTCAGAGGTCAGTGTCATTCTTTTGTCCGTATTCAGGACACACATGCATTACCTCTTTGTAAGGTATTCATTGACATTATCTGCTGGCCACTGAGCAGCTTCACTTGAGCCCCTTCCTCACTTTCAGGGATAGGAGAGAGGAGTTAGGCTAGGAATTGCCTTGCATTCTAGGAGGCAAATGTTATGTTTTCCTTTGTAAGGGACAAGCCAGAGGTGGGACCAAGTACATCTCAAGCTTTTCTCAATTCAAGTCCCAAGTCCTAATTTCATGTCCTATACAAGTCCCAATGTACTTTTCACTAATTGTAATGCCACATTAACAACAAAATAATAGTATATTAAATTTACAAAAATCTATATACAAAATTGTTGAGGTTTTACTTTCATAGTGCATAGCATAGCTTGGGGGAAGGTATCAGACATATTTTCAAGTCCAAATTAAGTCTTAATGAGACTTGCAAGTCTTTTTTGATCTTGTCAATTTAAGTCTATGGTAATCAAATCTGTGACTCTGGTCTAACTTGAATCCAAGTCATGTGACATGAGTCCACACCTCTGGGACTTACAGTTATGCAAAGAAATCCTAACAAAAGGTAGGTGACATTTTCTTTCCCACCACACAGGAAACTGGATGTTATTTCAAATAATCAGCTCCTGTAATCCAATACCGCTCCAACTGGGAGGACATTGTTGTAGTTTGAAAATTAAATCTCCAATAATTAAACAATGATTCATCTATTGCCTCCATAGACATTAGAACTCAAGAGTCTGAATGCAATTCCAGGATCAGTTAACTCTGTATTATTTTGCAAACCATTCTGTGGATCTCTGATCTTAAGTTATACACACTTTTATAACAAACTAATTTGTGTATTTGTGTGACTGTTACTCTGTATGCCTATATTGGGGTATGAATCATATTTTGTTTCCCATCACCAGTTAGTTCAGATGTCCATTTTACATTTTACTTCCCTCCAACATGGAACCTTCTCTCAATTGATGCTTTCAGGATTCACTTAAATCACACCTTTGCTCACTAGCTTTTAACTGTGTCTAACCTTTGTATCTTAGGCCCTATGACATATGCAGCACCATGTAGGAGTTGCTTGCCCATGTGTACATCTTTCGAACATGGTATATTATTTTCTTTATTTCCTTGCTTTTTATCTTTTTTGCTGTTAGAAACATTTGGATAATCTGTGCTATTCAGTTGAATAACATTGAATCAGCTTTACACTTTAACCTAACAGTCCTCTTTCTTCTTTGGGTGTTGCTGTTTGAATATAACTTTGATCCCCTTGCTCCATCTGTTAGACTTACTATAGACCCTTTTACAGTTTATTATGGTTTATTTATGTGTCTGCAGTTGCAAATGGTCCAATATTGGCCAAATTGAGAGAGTTAGTGAGTACACCAGCAAAAAAGTACAAAAATACAAGCCACTAGATCCTTACGTTATCTCTTTGTTATCTGTGGTCATGTACAACACATCAAATATCATGAAATAGACTCAGAGATTTGAGGTTATGGAATTCTAAAATGGGTGATATAAACCTGTAGGAGGTTGCGGCTGTAGACGTTGCGGAAGTTTTTGTTTCATGACTGAACTTGTAAACTGGTAACTCTCAGTCAAATGCAAAACAGATCATGCAAAACATGTCTGACCTCTGCTCAGGTGACTGGAGCATGCCTCTCATCAAAAACTGTCACCACTTTTAATGCTATGTGCCAGTGACAGCTGTGGCCACTCTATTTTCTTTAGCTTGTCTGTCATCCAGTACATCAATACATTGGTATGGCCATACGTCCCATTGGCGTAAGAGCAGTATCTAAGAAACACATTGAGGTAAAAGGTCATTGTGATCTCAAAATATATTTTTGGCCATAACTCATGAATTCACATGCTAATTATGAAAAAAAATACAAATATCTTATTGGATACAATGTTGAAGTGATGAAGTTTTATATTCAAAAGGTGTAAGTTTAACCTCACCGTGACATCATAATCATAACCTGCAAAATCACTCTTATGGCCATTGTTTAACACTATATATATATATATATATATATATATATGTTCAAATGTATCCAACCCAACACTTAATACAGCCCTGTTTCCATGTACTGTAATATGTTAATCATTGGTATGATCTGGTTGCTGTCAGTGTGTGTGCCTTCTCTTGATCTGATGATGCTGTTTTAACCATCACGTCTGAGCGGTGCCACATGTTGTAAATGAACTGGAGCCAGTTCATCAAATATTTGTATGAGTCCATGTTTTCTGGGAAATATCTTGGTTCTCACATCAAGTAATAACTTCATGTTTACGGGGCCAACAAGCGCAGTTTGTTTTGGTAGAATGAATGCAAGAGCCAGAGTTTGATTTACTATGGCAGCAGACAAGTGAGGAATTAGTTATCGAGTAATGGTACGTAGCTTCGGTCTTCAAGTCAGGGAGAGCTTGAAAGAGGGCCGAGAAGGTAGACACAGACATAAACTTTGAATTGGAAATAAAAAAAATATATAAATATTGCCAAGGTAGTTTTTTTTGTTTGTGTTTGTGTGTGTGTGTGTGTGTGTGAGCTATTACATTCTCTTGCAGCAGTTGTGATCCATTGGTTCCCTCTTGACTGTGATGGATGGATCGCTCCTCTCTGAGCGTGGGCATTCTTCAAAGCAGCTTGCTGCATGTTGCAGACAAACAGAATGGTAAAAGAAGCTGATGGACTTAATTTATTACATTTCCCAGAAGGACTTGTTTGACATTTTTTTAATCAAACTCTCTGGTACATCATAGCTAACAGTAATTAAATTCAGACCATCTAATTCCTCCAAACATACACTCATGCAGCCATAATTTCCTTAAATTGCTGCATTTCTTGCAGTTTGGAGGATAGATTATCAGAATCAGATTCAGTGGGGTAAACAAGCCATACGCAGCGTCAGTGCGAGTGAAATCGAGTGCTGGGAGGGCAGGGACATCTCCCTTTAAAGTGATATGCAAATCGCCCTTCATGGCTGTGCTTGAGTGACTGCAGGTCTCCGCGCTACACGTGTTATCACCGGGCACTGCCAGAAATGTGACAAGACCCTCGCTATCAGTTTCACACTTTTACCTGCCATGGCTTCTGTAAAAAGTACATGAGGGCCATTATCTCCAGCAGGGCTCTGACCATCAGGGTTGTACAGTGTGACAGTGAATGTCTGGCTGAGGGTAAAGTGAGGAATGCACAGGTACCACCTCTGCCATGTAGTGCTGTGTCTCTGGATGAGCCACTTAGCGAGGTCATTGTCTGTTTTTAACATAAGGCATTGATTTATTTCAGTGTCCTGTCCTTCTCTTCAGTTTAAATCAGTTTTAGCTTGCAAAATTGTATCTTCACAGCTAAATGTGACTGACTAATGTCTGAAATATACATTAAAGGACCAGTTTAATATTCAGGGAAATGTTCTTATCTGCAGAGAGTGAGAAGAGAAGTGTTAATCCAGGATTTTAACAACATTGCTTTTAGCTAAATGGTAATAGCAGCATGTTAACATGCTCACAACATCAATGTTGACATGTTGATATTAGCACATAATGTTTACAGTGTTCACCATCTTGGTTTAACACATTAACACATGTTCAATAGAGTGCAATGTACTAGTTTGCAGTAACAGTCTGTTGATGGCATCACAGATATGAAGTTTAGCACTAAACTAAAGGAATAATGTATATGACACTTGAAAATGGGCCGACTTTCCTCTTCACTGCTGCATACCACAAAAATATGTATTTGAGTAGTATACAATTTATTTGAGCATCGTGGAATGAGCAACATAATGATTAATGTGTCTTGATCATGAGGTCCTCATATGGTGAGAACAGCTGACCGTATTCCTCCAGTAACTAAGAGTGAAGAGAATGTATAAAAATAAAATGCAAATAAGTTGCTGATTGTAATTTGAAACAACATAACACAACATTTACCAATACATTGCAGCCTCCACATTATTTTAAGGGTATATCTTGGGCTGGCTTTTAGATAGCTTTTCAAAAGTAAATGCTGCAGATGGATTTTGAACTGGCCTTATTACTTTAGGCTTTCCTTACACATTGAAAGGGAATACAGTTACAGGATATAGTTTTTAAAACGTGTGATGACAAACCCCATTCTAAATATTAGCTCACTTGCTATGATGTGTGTTGGTACATTTGCTTGACTTTGTTTGTTAGCAAGCTGTTGTTAAGCTGTTGACTCACTAGTTTGAGTAAAAAACAACAACAAATGCTTAAGAACAGCTCTTCATAGTAATAGCAGTGGTGTAGAACTGAATTGCCCTCTGAAACTAAAAAAAAACAACAACCCCCAAACAATTAAATGTATTTGCAATTTCCAGTGAAATAAAACCAAGAAAGGCCCTGCCAGTCATCATTAATTTCTTCCCATTACCATCCAGTCTTTGTCAAACTGTACCACCCTAATCACATCACCCCCGACTCCCAAATTCATTTCAAATAAGCGGTGACATTCAGAGAGTTCCTACCCAAAGACCTCTGCAGGTCAGGTACAGCTGGGAATTATTTTAAATGTCAAAGTGATACAATACCACAAGGACTTTTACATTGGGCTTCTTTCAACTGTGGACTGTAAATTGTAAAAACATGGTGATTTAATAAATGTCACAATGTAATTGTTCTACCATCCAATGAGAATCCTGTAGGACCTGAGAGTCCAGAGATCAGGTGTCAGCCTCTTATGTGCATCCTCCAAGTGGAGAGGACTTTTGAATGCAGTGAAACTTGTTGATGTTTCAAAAGACATTTCCTGGCGCAGACCTTGAGCTGGCAATGCTGAGTGGCCACTGCAAACATGGCAAACAAAGCTGAAAGCCGAGCTGTAGTCTCTGTACAGGGACACAAGTCTGCACACAAACACAACACTTACTCTGTTCCGGTCGATACATGACAACAGCCTTGTGTGCAAACAGTGAACCTGCTCAAAGTCATCATTGCCACCCCACAGCTTAGTCTAAGAGAAGGTTTTCCTCTGAAAAGAATGAACACCTTGACATGCAACACAACATGATAACAGAACCTCTACTTGTTTTGACGAATCTGAGGTCAGGGATGACGGTTTGGGTCTTAACAGGATGGTTATTTCATGGTATTTTTGTATTTATTTATTGAAATATTCAAATGTACAGTTGTGGGGTGACTTTAATTGCTAGTGACTGGTCATGGTCAAGTTTCTATAAAGACCTTTCTGACTCACTGAAAAACGGCTGCATACTTTGTCTTTGCAATTAGCACATTAGTAGTGCCATCTAGTTGGCTCGGAAAATAGAGAAAATGGTTCATGAGGATTTATTGAAACACCACTACTTATATGGACCCATATTTACTTCACTCCCACGGAGTTTTGGGTGTCTGTCTGTCTATCTGTCTGTCTGTCTATGTTTCCACTGCATATACATCCTCTGGCCAACAGAGCTGTGGGGTGAAGTCTGCCATTTCTGATTGCCTTGCTATATTTGTTTTAGCTGGCAACCTCTTGTGGCCAAAGTAATAATGGCGACAACAGGAAGTTATGTCACGGTTAGGTTTGGGAACAAGGACAGACAAAGTTTGGTTAGGGAGGGTGGAAGCAGTGGGTCTTACAAACAGGACTTTGACACAGAATAAAAGTATTTTTGGCTCGTTTGAAATACCACAGTAAACATTGAGTTATTTTAACTTAACTGTTGGTTCTGTTAAGTGGTAACATGACATTGCTACATTACATTACGTGACGTCAAGTAACTAACAACGTCTTTTCCTAAACCTAACCAAGTAGTTATGTTGCATTAACATAACCAAGTGCCACTCTTTCTGGGCTGCTTTTTATTCTGTCTAAGAGGAGGTGTAAATACCTGGATATTATTAAAATAACACATGCTCATGTTAATTTACAGGGTAAGCTTGAATAGATTTAGAAAAGCTGGGGGAATCAGTATATTTGGTCAGTTATTCAAGCCACATTGTTATTTTCTTTAGGTTCTGCTGATACAAACAAATGGCACTGGTAAAGGGATCAGAGATTGTCAGTATAGTGCTTAGTTCAATAAGGTAGAACAGCACAGTCCATTTCCCATGTGCCTGGTTAGCACTTACATTTGAATGAATAGGGTGCCATCTTGGAACACGGTATCCTGTCATTTTTATCCATCCATGGAATGCTCACTTACAGGGCCAAACTTCTGCATCAGATAGTGCCAAAAAAAGTCACGGACAGCCAGCAACACTTAACGCCAGCTGCATTAGGAGGAAATCTACCTCCTCTGAGTTGGATGCCATGCTCGCTCGGCTTCTATGTATACACACTCACACACACTAAGGCGTTAACACGCACACATACATGCACTCGCTGTCAGCCGGAGAAATGGCAAACTTAGAAACCCTCTCACAGGGGAAAAGTCGGGACATCAACGCAAAAACACACACTGTGAAGCAGAAAGGTGACAGTGATGGCAGGGCTGTGCACATGCTGCTACACAAGTGCACACACTTTACATTGTAAGGTGTAGAGAAATCTCATGCAGATGTCATTAAGCACAAACCTCGTGCGTGCAGTCTAATTAGCTGTCTCTGTGTGTGTGTGTTTGTGTGTATGTGTGTGCGTGTGTGCATGCATCAGGGAGCAGCAGTCTGTCAGGTTGACTAGAGCGTGTTGTAGTGATTTGTAACTCTTAAGTCACGTCGGCTGCTTCGCCACTTTCAATTTACAGCCTCTTCTTAACGAGCTAACCCCAGGCTCCAGTGACACCCACACACACTCATGCTCACACACCCCCAGTCGCCCCATACTCATTCTAATCATTACCCTACCATGCCAGCCCCAGCCCTCACACCTTCACGCTTTGTTTCTGACAGCCCTTTTCCCCAAAGTAAAAGGGTGGGGGGGACTGTGGGTGGGATCTGACTCCCGTTTTGTCACCAGCAGGCACACACTCCAAGCGGGGATGAAAAAACTGAATGCTCCGCTGCCTCTCCCCTCCTGCCTCCCCCCTCTCTGTCTACCTATGTCGCTTCTGCCTGCAGGGAATAGACAAACAGCAAAACATTATATCTGTGATTTCCAACATGCGTTAACTAGAAAGTTTCTTACCAATTAAAGGGAAGGAGGTGTGATGGCAGCGTGTTGTGTCGCAGATGAAATCGAGCAGATAATGAGGGGAGGCCGAGTGACACTGACGCTCTGTTTTATTCATGGAATGCTTTTGATTCTATTTACCCTGAATCTTTGTTCATTTCGCTTTTCGACTCATCTGATGCATAAAGAGATCATTGTCAGTGGCTCTCAGACATCTAACAGCCTGAGACGAAGGAACAAGGGCACTAAAAGGGGAGGAAGGGAGTTCAAAGGTCAGGGCAGAGTCAAAGCCTCCCCCCCACTCTACTTAGCAATCCACTGCTCGAACACATTTGTTTCACCATCAGAAGACATGTAATTGTCTGGGTTCATCATGAACCACCAAACATTATCCCTAGCTGTTATTTATAGCTCAGAATTGGATTTCTCCCATTGATATCACCACTGCGACACCAGCTGGATGTATCGTATGTAATCAGGTATCATGGTATACGTGCTGTCTACACTTTCTCTCACTTCCTTTGTGACACAGAGCAGCGGCGGGCTACTGGTGATGCATGCAGATTATTTCTATTTCTTCTTTTCTCTGTTACTGGATATGGGACTGCTTCTGTGAAGTTGATACTTTTTTAACTCTAGTGTTGTTCCTCACTTCCCCCAGAATGTTTAAGGAGAAAAAAACAAGTAGTCATCTCACAAATCACATTTTGAAATGTCACATTAAAGACAATGAGTGTTCATCAACTGGTTTAAAGTGATTAAACAAAGCTGAATTTTTTTTTACTTTCATCAGAAGATGGCTGTAATGTATTGCTGTAGGCCAGGGGTGTCAAACTGATTCAGTGTTCCAACCAAGAAGAAACACACCTGAATCCAATCATTCAATCAGCTGAACTGTCTGCACTCAGTTGATTAGTTATCAGTATCACCTGTGCTCCTGCTTGGTTGGAACAAAAACCTGCAGCCACTCGGCCCTTTACTGGATCAGTTTGACACCCCTGCTGTAGGCTAATACATCAGTCAACAGTGGAAGTAGAGATTGCGACTGAGAGAAAACAAAAAAAAGAGGTTGCTAACTTTAGCCACCCACGAGAGAAAATGAAGAGTTTCAGGTATTAGATTAAATCGGGCAATTTATAATTGTTCTTTCATGTCAACTCGTCTTGACCGGCGAAGCAGAAACAGCTGATCAGTCATGTGAGTTAAATGTTCGATACATCAGAGCCTATTCAGGAAAAGCTTCTCCTGTTTAGTTCATTAACTATTTTAAAAAAAAGACAAAAACCACCTCAATCGAGCATAAAAACTTTTATGCGCATTTTCAAAAAGTTTTATGAAATTCCTTTCCAGTTTCCATCACTGTAGCTAGACCGACAGTAGCCAGAACAACCCTGTTGTGAGGGGGCGACGTCAGCTACATTCTAGTTATTAATGATAATTAAGAAATCGTGTTGAAAAACACAATTTCCTGAAAAAGATGGATAATTCTGATAGTACTGACACATCTTTGGGCTTGAAGTGGGAGATGTCCTCCACATATTCAGAACATCTTGTTGAAAACAGAAATATTGCAAATATTGACACATATCTTTGGTAATTTTTAGATCTCACAGTAGGCTGGAGTGC
>CAFUXE010000216.1:480180-492507 GCA_903364295.1 Serranus cabrilla
ACATTCGACATCTGCGTGGGATTGGTATTCCCTCTCCTTTCAACTTAATTTCCAACTTCTCCATTTTTTTCTTATTTATTAATAATTAATGAAGCTTTAACAGCAGTGGAGATAGAGTGACTGTCAAGGTTTTCCTCTCAGTCTTCATGCCTCGGTATTCATAAAACATATCAGTTTTTCTATTTGGCTGTTGCATTACCACTTGACTTCCTCCATTCAGATGAATGTAGCTATAGTATGATGGAATTCATAATAGCTCTATCTTGCTAAACATGGTTTTAAAAGCAGTGAGTGATCATCGCGATTAACAAAAAGCAGATCTGCGCAGCTCACCACTATAAATCTATACAAATTATTTCTGCTACTTTTAAATGGTCACTTCCCTATGCTATGGGTTATGGGAGGTACTAGGAAAAATGTCCAGTGGCCTGGCCAGCTGATACACCCACAGTGTCAGGCCAGGGTGGTGAAAACTACTTTTAGGTGAAAACACGCCTTCTTACAGACTTTGTATCTCCTCACTGTGGTAAACGTTTGATGAAAAGTGGCTTGTTTTTTTTTTATTGGATAGTTTTTGCTGGATTTCTTGCTTCACCTCAGCAGCCAAAGTATCGACTGTATGCCTTTTCTGTTTTGTTTTTTTTCACTGAAGGGCAAAGTCATAACCCGCCCTACTCTGCCTCTGATTGGCTAATATGTATTGCCTTTGTTGGTATAGTTTGATTGATTAAGGTTATGCTGCATTCACGCTATGAGCAACTGTACGGATGTCATCAGTAAACTGGCAAGAGGAAAATCGGGGTATGTCTGTCTGTGTATGTTAAAATACGCCTGGGTCAGCCTAAATCCTTGCAGTGTAACAACTTTCCCCCCTTTTTTCTTGACTTCACTCTTGCTGTATTTACTCCTTTTATTAAATCATGGTATTTCCCTGGTGTTGAATAATGAGCTGATTGTAACAATGAAACCAAAAATCAGGAATATTAAACATTGTCAATATACACCAGACTGCGTACGACAACAACAAGAGTGTTTCCACTCACCGTTTCATGCTCTTGAAAGCTGGATATGAAGAAACTTACCTTTCAAATTCTTGAACGTTGGGCTTAGTAATTAAAGTGCTGAGGTGTGAGCAAGTTAATGTGTTTGGAGCAAGCACTGCACTGGCAAGGCTTTCCTCCTCGCCCTGTACACTCAGAGTAATGGTGTGGTAACAATGGACCTAACCTACTTACAGAGAGAGAAACTACTCCAAAACATCCTTGTTGACATGTTTGAAGCTGCCCTGGGCAACACAAGCTGCCGCTATGTGCATTTCATTACCAAGAGCAAACCCATTTTCAAATCCTGTTAGTACTGTCAGTGGGTGCAGAGGGTTTGTTAACATGAGAGAGGGATTTCATATGAGTTCATGACTGTGTGGGTGTGTGTGTGTTCCATTTAGACATCTTGGTTGTCTGTTTTGTCACTGTATTTGGAGGTCAAACGTCACATTAGATTAAAAATTACTACATTACTCCTGTAGTATCGCTTGACCGTAGGATCATTTTAGTTTTATCTAGTCACTCCACTGTACAGCATAGATACCAACAAGATATCTTCCCATAATTTCTTTCTATCATCAGCCATGGCTGAACAGCCTCTATTGTTGCTTTGTACCCATTTTGTACGTCATATGGAAGGTACATGGGAAAGCCAAACTCCATTGTGCCTGGGTTCAGGACATCATATAGCCCTTTTTGACCAACACAAGGGCTGCTGCTGATCAGAACACGTTTGCTTTTCCACATGCTCAAGAGTTGTATCATTACGTGACCGTATACGTCTGTATATGTCTCTGCTCTTTCAGCAAGTATAACAACCGTGGACTAAATCGTCTCTTTACAAATGTTGCTCCTGGCTTTGCGGATTCCAACCACAAGTTGTACAACACAACTTTGCTGCTCATCTTGATAGCTAAGAACAATGATTACGCTCTTGTTAATGCTGAATATAAGATGTTAATGTTGGACTTTGTTGCAAGCTAACGCTAGCCCACTAAGGTTAGCCCACTAGTGCTAGCCCATATCAATCACGTTGCAGTCCAATAAAACAAAAACAGAAAAAGAATGATGCATGTTTTAGTTGGTCTTGTTGGTCTGATAATCCTGCCCCCAGCTCCTGACGTAAGTGGCTCGTTCGAGACCAGCAAAAAGTTGGTGCCAGTCTTCCTGGCTGAGAGCTGGTTGTTTGGCTGTCGAAAAAGTGATGAACAGGTTCAAGAGGCACCAGCTCTAAAACGGCCCTGGAACTGCCGTAGTTGAAAAGCGGTAATAGAGAGTTGCATGCAGCTCAGTGCAGCAAGTTCTTCTCCAGGAAACAGAGCTACCAAATTAAACAGATTGCAGTGATTTAATTGTACTGAATGATGATGCAGATGTGAAAAAAGTGAGGTCTGTTCACATAGCAACAAGAAAACAACATTTAAAATGCTTGCTTTCTGAAAGGAGTTTGTCTGATCAGAGCTATGCTATGCAAGAGAAATTCTGTGCTGCAACATTCAAGCTAATTTTTGGATCCAGATGAAAAATGTCTGCCAATTACTTTACATGGATGATGTGAATTTCATGTCTTTGTGCATAATCACACTGCACAAATTACAATTTGCTTCATGTTTGGTGTCAATACACCATTAGTTAATATTTTAGGTTTCATTATTGTTGTTGGTATGGAGAACATATTTAAAATTCGCAAACATTTGCTTTGAATACAAACAAGTAGGCTTCACTCAGTCCTGTAAACCACCTGGAACTGGACTCAGGACTGCAGAGCTGGCAGATTCAGGGCTGCAGCTACAGTCAAGACTATATTATATATTAGAACATAATACATGGACATTTCAGCCAGGCAGCTCACCACTGTGGTCCAGACTAAATACAGTAGTTGGATGGTAAGATAGCTGGTCATGATATTTTGTACAGGCACTCAGGGTTCCCACATCCTAGTGACTTTGGTGATCCCAATTCCAACCAATGTGGTGATATTTAATTATAAATGTTTCCCTTAAAGTTTCTTTGTTATCCTAATTAAACCTTTGAACTGCATCCTGTAATGTTCAGCAGTGCTTTCAATTTAGTCATTTAGTGAGCAAGATGAACGTGAAATGTGTGTTGAAAATAAGAAAGCAAATAGTCGAGTAGATGACATTTCCTCTCAATGATAAGTGAGAATGGAGAGACTTTCTAATCTAAACAAACACACACCTCACAGTCTGAAATCCTCCTGAGGCCTCTGTCAAATATCTTCCTTTTTAGGAAATAGCTCCATTGTAAGTTTGAAGTCTGTGACCTTTAAAAAGTGAAAGTGTCGTGTAACTTTGTGCATGAACATCACACTATTATTCATGAAAATATTCTACAATATCCATTAGTTATGAAGCCTTTATGAATGTCATATCATAGCCATATTTGACATTTGTGTGTTGTAATGACTAGACTGCCCTCAGGTCCATATGTAAATTGATGTATATTTGATAGCTTATATGGAGAGAATAATAAACCCCACTGCCCCACAAACCAAACATTGCCTTTAACAAGAAACACTGCTGTGCTAGTAATTTGTTTATCTAAAAACAGGTTCCTAATGCTATTCATGCCCCCGAAAAAGAAAAGCACTGCAATACGTTTGAAGGTCTTCTTTTGAGTTTTTATTAAAATAGATAAATTCTCTACATTTTCATCTGTCTCTCCTGGGTGTCCAAATAACTACCTCCACTTCTCTGTTTATTGGTAACACACACACACACATCTTTTTTTAAAACTTATATTCTGCTCCTTCCATTTGCAATCTCTTTAATTATGCCTCAATATTTGAGTTCTAGCTAAATACAACAAATACACACACGCATACCAGGACCTAAATAAACATGTTAAATCCAAGATATGCTAACAGTAAACCTCCTGTAACACAACTTTAATTTGGAGCCATAATTTTTTCTTTGGCCACTCAGGGAGAAAGTGGTACAATGAAATGTATTTGTAAAACACTGTAAAACAGGTCTTACTACTGTAGCTGGTGAGAGAAAATCCTTAAGTTAGCACTGTCAACCAATGTAGCTCAGCATATTACCTTGCTAGCTAACTGCCATATAGCAGTTCTTTTAAATTGGACCACTTGACACAGACAACAATGAATTTCCATCTTTGACACTGGCTCTCATTCCCTCAGCTTCAGACTTTATATCAAGATGGACAATGTATTTCCACTTCCTCCAACTGTACAATCCATCCATTCATTATCCTTAAATGATTAACCGTGATTTGGAGCCAGAATCTGCCATTAGTGACAGAGCGATGCCAAAGTATCAAGTTCCCAAACACCAACCTGACCTAATTAAGGCTGTCAATCATTACACTCCTGGTTCATATCAACAAATAACACATTTAAACCAAAATTATTAGAAAACATGGGCACTGGAACAGATATCAGTGTGAAAATAACTACCTAATGTGTGAGATAAGATCTTTGTGGAACATGTATCTGATGTGCACATCTGTTTCTTTAGTTTGGCTCATGGTCCCATCCACTAACATGGAAGGGTTGGGTTTATGACCTGTACAGCAACCCACCAGCAGGGGGCATTGAGATGTTTTTGCTTTACAATTGGGGAGCTGCCAAACCGTCCATCTTTATATACAATCTAAGTGAAGTATTGTCAAAGTATATAAATCAAGTATCAAGGTTAACCCCCTTCAGACCCTGCGTCCATTGCAATGGACATGACATATTTCTGGCTTTAAACCAATTAAAATTCTGTGATCGAATGATGTCAGCAGTGCTGGTTACTGATTGGATCCTGATTATCCAATCACAATCAAGTCATGGCTTGGTGCATGCAGAGAGAATCACAGACATCTGACAGGACAGCCATGACTCAGCGACTGAAGAGAGGGAGGAGTAAGTGCCCATTTTCAGTCAAAAATATAAATATAGGTTCAAGCTAGCCAGACAAATTTGCTCTCAGTATAATTTCAAGTGTTGCAAGTGATAGTATTTCAAGTCATCTTGAATATATCTCATATCATTAATGTATAGGATTTTTTCAAAGTCCGATGTCCATTGCAATGGACAACAGGAGTTAGGCGACATTAGCCAACACTCACTCACAGCTATTGTCAGTATGCAATGAAACAAAACACCTGTAAGCTTTTCATAGGTAAAGTATCATGTCTCAGTTTATTTATTCATGTTTATAAAAAAAAATGTGTACATAATGTTCTTGTAGAGTATGAAGTCGAAGTCTTCCTTGAACGTCTCATAGATAGAGAGTTATCCGACTCCTTGATTTCAGGAAATGAGGCAGATGAGACCAGTAGCATTTGCATTTGGTCAACAATTTGGAGAAGCCAGCTGAGAACAATGATGTGTTTTTCAAGGTACGTCCTCTCTATGATGCCATACACAGCAGGTGCTTGGAGCTTCCACGAGAGGAGAACCTTTGTATTGATGAACAAATGGGGCCATTTCGTGGAACTCTGTCTGTCAGGCAATACATCAAAGGAAAGCCACACCCTTGGGGGGTGAAAATATACTTCCTGTGTGGGAAAAGTGGCATGGCCTATGACTTCCTGCTGCACCAAGGGGCTACAATGGAGATATCTCAACAGCACAGGAAGCAGCTCAGGTACTCGTCAAATGGTATGACAACAGAGCAGTCGTCATGGCCTCCAACTTTGTTGGTGTTGGCAGAATGGATGAAGTGCAGTGGTGGGACAAGAAGAAGGCCCAATTTTTGAAGGTATCCCGTCCAGAGGTGGTGAAGCTATACAATGAAGCAATGGGCGTCGTTGACCTGCTTGATCAACTTGTCAGTCTGTACCGTACAGAAATTTGGTCGAGAAAGTGGACCCTGAGGATGATCACACATGCTTTTGATGTTGCTGTGGTCAACAGCTGGCTGGAGTATAGGCTGGACGCCAAGAGGGCCAATATCCAGACAAAAGACATCCTGGATCTTCTCCATTTCAAGATGAATATGGCCCAGTGTCTGGTGAGAGTCGAGAAAACAGTGGCAGCAAAACGTGGAAGGCCCAGTATGTCTCCAGAACCACAAAATGTGCCCCGCAGACCACTTCACAGACCAGTTCAGGATGTAAGGCCACTACCTGAAGTGCAGTATGACATGGTTGAGCACATGCCAAACTACGATGAAAAGAAAGAGGCCACCAGATGCAAGATGCCAAACTGTACTGGAAAAACACACATCTTTTGTGACAAGTGCAACATCCACCTGTGCTTTGTGCCACACCGAAACTGCTTCAAGGCTGCTCATCGAAAATGAGAAAACATCCACAAGTTGTGAAATGTGAATAAAACTATTGGGTTAAAGTTGTAGTCCATAGTTGAAAAACTGGTGGCATGACAACATTATACTTCCTGTTTGCATTATCAAGTGCCCATATTATTGGAAGCGTTCCAAAGCCATTTAACATAATTATCACCCAAACAGAGGTACCACAATAACCAATAGTATACAAACATGAATATGAATCCATTAACATTAACTTTTTTCATGTTGCACTATCAATTTAGTTCTACATTAAAGGGACTCAAAATGTCCCATTTACATCGCTCTTATGTGCTGAAACACTGATGCTGTCCTGCATCAGTTGATGTGTGTATTCAACTGTACTATGATACATATTACATGGGTTGAGAAAGACAGATAAATCCAATGCTATGTATGCACAATCCATGTACAGATGGGAAGAAGCTTATGTTGTGAGACTCTTTGGTCTGTGCTGGGCCAGATTAATTGAATACTTGGATATTTTGTGTAGTATACACAGTCTTAGGTATTTTAATGCATTGCTGAGGAGTGTGGAGACCACCTCAACTTTACAGCTGAAATACTGAACAAATGATAAAACTTTTAAATAAATTTTCCCATGACTAAATATAACTCAATTTCTTCAGTTTGACTGTGTTTATTTTTATATCCTCCTCAACTTGGTATTGACATAATCTCCCACTTTCCTACTTCTGTCCTCAACCTCGCTCCCCTCGCTCACTCGGAAGCTTCCTGCTGTATACCCCCTCCTCCTAGACCAGCCCTAACCTATCCTGGCCTTTCATTATTCCGGGTTCTACTAGGTGAAACCTCTGTGGATGGTCTTGAAGTGGCACGATTAGTTTGGGCCTCTGTGGCTGAACTGCTGCCCTACACCTGCGCAGAGAGGATTTTGTCCAGGACTTTGGTTTTGGGCACTTTCTCTCTTCTGACTGTGGAAGTTGCCCTGCACTGGACCTCCAGCTAATGCTCCAGTGTGCTCCTCCCTGTTGTGTCCTTGCGTGCCCTCCTCTGCAAGGGGTCGTTGCCTACAGACTTTGGCTGCACTGCCTCAGTGACCATCCTGCAGCCTTTCACTTGCTCCTTCCTCTTTTTCATCCCTGACTTTTTGCTTTTGTTATATGTTTTTTTGAGTATGTGTATGTGTTTCTTGTTGCTAAAAACACTCACACAGAGAACTCATGGATTAACACTTAAAGTGTGAAACAGCTGCTCAGGAGCAACCAAAGTCTGCAGGAAGAAAATCAATCAGACTGTATTGACAACTTTAAATTAATGTGAAGGCTTGAATTCCTCCCAGTCATTGCTTTAACAAGCTGTATTGACGGCCCTTTTCTCACATGATGTAAATGCAGCAACACATCAATGTAGGTCTGATATTTAGATTATCACCTGAGTTCAATAACACCAGGTATAGTCAGCGCTGCCCATGTTTACTGCAGAAATTAATGCTTCATAAAGCAGTGGGAAAGACAAATGATTCCAATATAACAGCTGCTGTGCTGCACAACTCATCTTTTGTGATGAGATTAGAAGCAGTTTCACCAGCCGTCTCAAGATGAATCCTATTAAAATCAGGATTTCAATCTCATTTTCATGATAACCATTTTGCATTAACAGGGAGATCGCTTGCAACAAACCAAGCGCTTCTAATGCATCAGCAAATGACAAGCTAGTGTTTCACCACATGATGAGCTTTACACGGAGAGGGGAGGTGACGTGGGGCAAGAAAAGAAAAATTAGTACAAAAATAGTCAGAATCAAGGAAATCCTACCAGTGAGGAGGAGGGAGACGAAGTCATCTCAGACAAACATGTTGTGTTGAAAAACAGCTCTGATGTGTGGTACTATGACGATAAAAAGCACACATTCTGTAATGTCTCTAAGTTGCATCAGAGTAACAACATACATTTATACATCCCACATGAGATCTGCCACCAAATGCATTATGATAAAGTTCTCATGCATGGCCAAGAAAATTCAACAGAATATTTGTAACTGCATGAACATAGCTTTAGATAGATAGACTCTCTTTAGATCCCTTATAAAATTAGCAACACCTATTACCGTTACCCACATCAGAGGTAAACTACTGTCATCGTGACTACTGGTGTCACATAATGTGTGGAAAATATGTGCCACCAGCATGGAAAACAATGCCAATGGAAAGTCATTGGGGATTCTTTTTGTGCTGGGCTCACGTATTCCCTGGTTAAACAACATCAATCAGTGACATAGTAGTAATGATTGACTGTGATGCAGAATTTGAATGTCGGATGTCACACTCAGGGCAGGAGGGAGTGGTAGTGGAGCGGTCGAACAAATGGTGGACTTTCACCCAGACATTACATGTTTGTCCAACACTATTTCCTGATCCACTATAAGTCCATAGTGTGATAATGTGCTGATGCAGAGGTCAGTTCCATGTTACTCTGTCAATCTTCATACACATTTTATACATTTGATAAAAAAAAATCTCTCTGGTCCAAAATAGATAAATAAATGAAATAAAAAACTCATAAAAGTCGAATAAAGACACATTGAGCCAGGCTGGACATTTCTGAAACTACATCAAAATCTATTTCTGATCATGTTTGAGGGCAGGGTTTCCAAACAAATATAGAGAAGAATAATGAAACAAACCATCTGTGAATTCTGAAAAAGAAAGAATAAAAAAGGTTCAGGGTTCATTGTGGCACAAACGGTCTGGATCCCTTAGCACAAGCCTAATACAATATATCACTGGATCAAAGATTCATTAGAATTTCTATTTTATTTATCTATGCAGGCAGAAAGCAGAACATACTCTTTGAAAAATCACGACAGTGCCAGAGGATATTTTCCAAAGCAAACCTCTCGAAAAGATAATGAAAGTTGCCTTGACAGTGAAGCCAATCCCAACTGTAATGGAAATTCTCCCTTCAGCACTCCTGCTAATGTCTTTTTACAGCAGATAATTCAAAGAACCACTCTTGGATTGCTACAACAAGGTGCAAAATCAAAGAATAACGTCAACGAATATTAGCTGAACACTGGAACATTCGCATTTACCTGGAGGAGCTTTAGGTTTGCCAGGCCTGATAATTGAACTAATTGGCTAATCATTACGCACACAGCCCCCTCCCACTCTGCTTTCCAATTACTGAGCTGAAGTAGCTCATCAAATAATACCTCAAATCCTCAAAATGAATTAGTAAATTACAAAGCTATTATGACTGTGGTTGCTGGTGGTGGGTACATATAAGACATTTTACATGCTGGTAATTGGCAAATAATGGCAGGAGAGGGAAGAGCGGGACGATAAGAGTTGTCCCCTCCCTCGATGGACCAGCAACTCATTATTCTTGTTCATTGAGGTGGAGAAACACCCCTTTCTTGGGAATTCCCCGCCACACACACTCTGACGGAGAGTACGCACACACAGATCATGCACTGTTCCTGTGAGACAGTCTAAGTTGATTGTTGTGCGAGAGGTAGTTTTAAGCGGAAATAAGGCAGCTAACGCCATAATGAAATGGCTCTCCTGGGGAAGATGCAGAGTGCCAGACAAATAGATAGTACACTCATCGCCGAGGTCTAACCAAGGTCTCTGCTGAAAGCTGGCAGGGGGGGTGATGTGGATTTGCTGAACTCAACTGACTATTTGAATCAGAAGACAAGGCGGAGAAATTCTGATTGTGAATGGGTAAAACACTCAATTATGTCATTATCAGTTGGTGGCGTGGTTTTTTGACAATGCAAACATATTGATTTGTTGATAAATTTAAGGATTATTCTCGTTTATCACAGCTTTGGTCTAATTTTACAGCTTTGGCCAGCTATAATAACACTGAACCAAGGTAACAGCAGAGATGGGCGGCTGATTGGTGTAAATAATCTGGACAAACTGCGGGTTTGATTACTATCATGGACACTTTTCCAATCAGTTTAAACACTTTCAAAAAAACTCTAGGACTCAGTCATGTAGTTTCCATAAAGTTTAGTGAGAACTTGTGAAACTGTAACACAATACGTGAAATATCTGAATTATTAAACAGATATGAGCACACAACAACAATAGGTTAGCTATGCTAGTCATGTCGCTTACATGACAAACACCAACAATCATACAGCGAGCAGCAGCAAACACAGTAGTAACAGAATTTGGCTCCTTAGCAGTCTGAACACACACACACACACACACACAAGCGCTTAACAGCTTAAAACTAAAAAAAAATAAACATTACTCACAGACGTTGCTTGACTGAGAAGAGGAGAAAGAAAGGCTCAAACTGAGGAGCTAACAGCTACATGTGCTCACAACAACGGGAGCTGGGGACTGCATGGCAAATATACTTCCTGCTTCCCAGCATGCACTTCTTACATATGCAAAAATAGACCAATCACATTGAAGTGAATGTGGACACATTTACTCAGGGCATAACAATTACACTTCATATGGAGGTAGAGAAGAATGAAAGTCAGCACACCTAATGTTTCCAAAAGACAGTCTGTGTATATTATCTTTTTTTTTCTTCCAAAAAAAAGTATAACTTCCGAGGCTACTACGTGCAATGTAGCACTGGCAAAATATAGTATAGAAGATGAAGAAGGTAATTTGCTATATTTTTTAGGTATTCCCAAGTAGTGCAGCTAAAATGTAAAGATTTTTCCTAATGGCGGCACAAGAGGAAGGTCATGGGACGATGCCCCCGAAGTAAGGGGTCCAACCTCTGGAGAGAAGGAGAATGATCAGTAAAATAATTAATTCAATTCATTTCATTTCATTTCATTTCATTTCATTTCATTTCATTTCATTTCATTTCAATTCAATTCAATTCAATTCAATTCAATTCAATTCAAGTCAAGTCAAGTCAAGTCAAGTCAAGTCAAGTCAAGTCAAGTCAAGTCAAGTCAAGTCAAGTCACTCATAGTTATGTAGCCCAGAATCACAAATCACAGATTTGCCTCAAAGGGCTTTACAGACTGTACAGGATACGACACCCTCTGTCCAAGGAAAACCTCCTAAAAAAACTTTTAACAGGGGAAATATAAGAAGAAACCTCAAAGAGAGCATAAGGACAGACAGGCAATAGATGTGGTTGCACAAAACAGATTAACATAGTAGAATAAAGTAGATTGTGAGAGAGTAGAGGGAGGGAGGAAGGATAGAGGGGAGGGTTGAGAGGGGTAGAAGAAGATGCAGCAGGCAGCAACAGTTCAGATCCAGCCACGTTCCACGCAGAGGATCACAGTGGTAGTCAGGATAGAGTCCAGCAGAACCACCACAGTGATGATGGCGACAGTCCTAGCAGCACAACAGTGACACCAGCAGGAGTGAGTGCCGAGCAGGACCACAGCTCGACACCCTTTGAAAGAGAGAGCACAGGAAAGTGCGAGTACTCCGGGGAAGATACGAGCCAGTAACATGTCGTTTTGGTACATCAATTTTTAAAGATGAAGAGAGAAAGAGGAAAAGAGGCGCCGATACATCATGTCCCCTGACACACTACTGGACCTTTAGTGGCATAACTAGGGACTGATCCAATGCAGGCCTCAGTCAGCCCTAACTTTATCAAAGAGGGAAATGTTAAGTTTACTATCAAATAAAGACAAATACAAAGTAGCTGGATGGTTTGTTTAAAATGGGAAAACATTTTTTTCATGATGAAAACATCCTTCCTGTCAATAAATATAAGAATTTAGATACATTTGCAAGTGAGTCTTTAGATGTGACTTGTTCTGGAAAAAAACCAAGCAACTGAGTTACTTGGAATTACTTTGGTATTTTCCTTTCAAGCTGCGGTCAGAAACAAACTCCATGAGGGTAGTATGAGGGCCCGACATCCACAGGTGGGGGTTCTGCTTACAGCCCAACCCAGCAGAACGTTTGGCATTTGCCAGAGAACACCAAGATCTGCAAATTCGCCACTGGCTCCCTGTGCTCTTCACAGATGAAAGCAGGGTTCACACCGAGCACATGTGACGGACGTCTGGAGACGCCGTCCAGCATGACCGGT
>CAFUXE010000216.1:493824-519049 GCA_903364295.1 Serranus cabrilla
TTGACTTGTTTTAAGGACATTACATCAAAGTTGGATCAGCCCGTAGCGTGTTTTTCCACTTTAATTTTGAGTGTGACTCCAAATCCAGACCTCCATGGGTTAATACATTTGATTTTCATTGATCATTTTTGTGTGATTTTGTTGTCAGCAAATTCAACTATCTAAAGTACAAAGTATTTAATAAGAACATTTCATTCATTCAGATCTAGGATGTGTTATTTTAGTGTTCCCTTTATTTTTTTGAGCAGTGTATATAAAAAAGACGGTCTTCATAGGCAGTACACCCGGAGCTTCATCCTTTGGTATGCTCCTGTTTCTGAGCAGATCTGAGGGGGGGGAAAAAAACTACTCTTCAGACATTTGAATTACATGAGGTGTGTCTGATTTATCTTATCGCAGTGAAACTATCAGAGCAGCTCACATAATTTGCATGCAGAGATAAACAAAGTGAACTTTACTGCACAGCCATTTGTCTCAGCGGCAACAAGGACACGGAGCTGCGGACATGCAGAGTACATGACAACAACCAGGATATGAAGGTGGTAAACCTGTTCACCACTTCACACACTCCTGATAGAGATTCAGCCTGTCTTGAACTGGTGTTCTGCCCCTGGGCCGACCCATGAGGCCCCCGCAGCTGCTCTCGCATCACATCTCACTCTGCTTTGAATTACTCAAGGATTAATGCTGCATATGTTTTATTTTCTTTTGTCTTCTCTCCCATGTTGTTTCAACCCTACGGTGAGTTTAATGGTGAAATAAAATTATGATTTGTTTTTTGATGATGACATCTAAAGACAGATCTTGAACCCCCAACCTCCTCCTGCCCCGGGGCTCTCTCCCCCTCTTTTCCTCTTATCTACGTCAGTCTGTCTCTATCTTTCTGCCAGTCTCTGATCTGCTTTCTATTATCTCTACAACACAGACTAAAGAATAATTGCATGGTGACAGCGTAGGGAAGGTTATTTCAAAATGCAATCTGCCACAGGTTAAAGATTACCTCCTTAAAACTGTCATCAGTAATAAAAATCTGCCAGAAAGCATCAGGGTTACTTTACCTCCAAAAACCAATCAAATATATACTTAAATGAACAATCTGGCTGCAGTTCTAGCACGGTTATCATCATCACACACTGAAATTATGACCCATTACTTTTAAGTTGTGTTGAGCTTTCCAACGCTCGCCTCGTCGAAACGCATTTGCACCGCCAATAACTCAGTCTAGCAATCAACTTTATACAAAAATTCCCCAAATATAATGTGGTTTCTTGTTATTTAGTCACAAGCGGAAAATAATTTCACAGTACTGGAAGAGGACAGAAATATACTGCCACATCACATGACACTGAGGCCTCTAATTCTGTGCCATTGCAGATCATGTGCACCAGCAAAGTGACAAAAGTGGCAAACATGGCTGTCAGGTGATTCACATCAAAGCAAAAATGATTATTAATTAACTCTCTGCCTTGTTCCTATCCAGCATTAATAAACACAATGGTAATTTGGGAAATAATGATTGGTTGGCTTAAGTTTCAGGATATGACATTGAGGGCTTTTTGTTGTTCCTGAAAACGTGCTGAAAAGTCACAGCAAGGACTAAAAACACAAAGAAAGGCTAAAGTATCCAAATCAACCAATCTTTTTTCCAGTGTCTACAACAAACAAATGAAAAGGTTTGCTAATGAAAAGACAGCTGGATTTATAACTGAATCCTCACAGTGAGAGCAACAAAATACTTACTTGATGTGATTAAATACATTTTTCAAGGGCTTATAAACAGCCCAGGCAGTGAATTCAGTATGTACCAAAGCAACATGTGAACATTTAATAAGGGATTGCCATTTTGTTTCAGAATCTAAGTTGATGAATCTACAGATATCAGTGCAGTGAAAGCACTTTGCATTGTCTTTTGTTTTTCGTTGACCACTCAATGCCAGTGCAGACATGTGACTGGAAGCTGGGTCAGATTTTCTTTCTTATTTTCATGCTTTTTCTCAAGAGGCCTCAGCTGAGTGACTTAACATAGAAAGAACCGAGTCCTTTACAGCTGCGGTTGTACCACTAGAGATCCCAGGCAGGCGCAACACATGGGACAAAGCAACAGGGTTTCGAGCCTCATGAAGTATGACCTTAAGCTCAAAGTACAATTGTGTATCTGCCATTCATCATATATGCAATCTATGCACAAGACATGTACGCAAACAGTGTCCTTGAAATTGTATCTGTTTAAGTACAACTACAATGGACAAAACTGCCAATAAGACTGTGTTAGCTCCATTGCAAGCTTTGTGCTAGCATGAAATTAAAGACCTTCTATTGAGACGCAAGCAGACATTTATTTCGATCTATTATCTTGCTGCTTTGCAAGCCAATAAGTCCTGGTGTGTTGAATCGAATTGAAATTAACTGAACACTGGTGAGGGTCGGCCATTTAATAATATGAGGAAATGAAAAGAATAAGCAAGAGGTTTAGAGCATGAGGGAGATTAGAGAGTTGCTACAATATTGCTGAATTGCTGACAGCACTGATATTATTACTGATATGCCAAATTACTACTAGTTATCTGCAAATGTCTATAATTAATATAATAAGAATCTCAATTGATACTGCTTTGCTTCGGTAACATAAGCGTTTGTCGTGTCATTTTAATAAAACCGATTTGATTAGGGAGAGAAACAGGAGAGTGAAAAGTGGAAAGAGACTGTGTGTGTGTGTGTGTGTGTGTGTGTGTGTGTGCTTACCAGGGGCGCATAAACAGGCCATGTCAGGGAAGGATTTTGCTCCAGTGCCCCACAGTGGGCTGACAGTGGTTGGCCTGAGAAGGATCTTCCAAAGACTCAACAGTTCTGTGTTCATGGAGTCGTCAGGGGGTGTTAGGTGCTCCCTGCCAGTCACACTCCACTACACAACACAGAGGGAGGGAAGTGAAGAAAAGGATAAAGACCCTTTACCCATTCACCTTACCAAAAGTGTTAATTCATCCAGCCAGACGATTGAGGAGAGAAAGAGTTGAGGGGGAAAGAGCTCTAGTTAGAGTTAGATTAGGGAGACAAAATATAAGCAGCTAGCCTGACGACATCACTGATCCATTGGGCTGTGATTATGGGGCGGACAACCAACCAGAGCAGCGTAAGATGTGACGTATGTTCAGCCAGGATTCCGGGCTGCCGACGGCGCTCGTAATGTCCAACTCCTCGTGCACGCCAAGTTGCATCGTCGTGATGCCCGTCTCAGTTGCCTCCTTCACCAGGTCCTCCATAAGTGCGACCAAAGGTGAAACCACAATGAGCGCTGGGTTTCCCTTGTGTCCCAAATTCCTCGCGACCATCAGACCAGCTGATAAATCAAACTCCTCTCCTCTCCAGCGGCAGCCGTGTTCGTTGTACACAAACCCAAGTGCTCTTTAGTCACGTGACTGATTACATTACTGTCGTTCATCTGTCCATCATCGTGTAAAGCTCGTCCTGACAATTCAATTGGTCATGTTTTTTTGATACATCGCATAGAAGCTCCTCAACGGAGCAGTGCCAGACATGCCCGCAGAAAAATGTTGTAGGCGGGGCTAAAGTTCGGCTGCACCCAGGCTGATAAGCAGCAACATAGTATATATTAATCAATACACTCAGCAAAGGATATAAACAGCGATCCCCTGGGTGAAAGTCCAGCAGCTGTTTGACCCAACGAACCCAACCTTCTCCCCATGTGGAGTTTAACTGATGGGCTAGTTAAAAGCCTGGTGTGTCTCATACAAATCCTAAAGAATACCAACTATCTATACCACTGTGTCCTTACATTTGCTTTCTGGGGACCAGAAAACAGTCTCACTTGGTCTGTTATGACCAGTACCTTATGGTGGCTGATGTGAGGGCACTTGGATAGATACTATAGTGGAACTAACATTCTGAGTCAGTCCATAAACTTAATGACTCCTCTCTTGTTCCACTTTTTGTTAACCCACGCATTTTGCCATTGTCCTGTAAATGTCAGTTTTAGCCACAGAGATTGCAGTTTAGCAAGAGTTACATGTGGCTTTAAAGGGCATTAACAAACACCATTTCCCAAGACCATTGTATGTGAAATGTTACCATATTGACCGACTGGGGTCAATCAGGTGTAAGAGGGAGGGCTGAAAGGTTCTTTTTTTTACACAGAAGAGACTGAAGCTAAAAATGTTGCTGAAATCTTTTCGCTCATACATAACGCACATTATAGCATAACTATAACAAAACCTTAATTACAGAATGTAGTGGAACATAGACTAGTCTGTATAGAAACATTGCATAATTGTTTGCATTTTCAGCTGACCTGCTGTGTACTGACTAAAATCCCAGCATTTGATTGAGATCACTAATACGTTATTAGGCCTTTAACACTTGTCTCTTAACTATAGTGCCAAATGGCATGCTTCTTTCAAGGAAATGTCCTTGGAAAAGATTAGGAAATTACTGGGAAGTCAATGTTTCATTTAACTCTTTTTACTGAAGAGTAACAGCGTAAGCAGGAAATGCAAATGCATCTGTTTTAACTTTAATTACATATGACAAGTCATTTTGTACAGCTATGAAAGACTAGTTATGTGTACAAATTGTGTCACAGTAGCTGTTAAGTCACTGCCTTTGTCACAGTGTTGTGTTGTTTTGTTAACACAACTACCTAGCAAGGACTAATTAGCTACAAATCAGCTATCAGCCCAGTGAGGGATGCTGCAGTCCTTCCTCCACGCAGGGTTTCTCATGTGTTTGATAAAGGAGGCCCACAGCTGAGCTGCAAACCTCACTCGCTTAATGGTTTATCATGTACTGTACTTGTTTATAATACTCTGTTATAATTGACAAATGATTGAGTGTTTTGTAGAAATGTCTGAATAAAAGTTAATGCTGTTTAGTCACAGTCAGGATTTGGTAAATGTAAACTACTGAAGATTACTGTATATGATTACAACATTATACTGCATTAACAACAAACCATTACTTGTACACAACAAATTGTTTAATGTTTTTCTGTTGTAACTACATTATACAGTGTGTCCCAACAGAGTGCTTCAATTGTGCCCACTACCATCGGATTCAGTGGTGACCACAGACTGTCATCCATCTATCTATATATACCTACAGTACCATCCTTTAAAATCTCCATGCTACCCTCTTACCACCCCCTGAATTTGTCTTAAAATCTGTCCCTGATGATCCACAAAACAGTGCTTTGTACTGCTGAGACAAAGCTGAGCATCCAGGTGTTCCTCTTGATCCATTCAATCATGCTCAACACACGATTGCAGTAATGCAGTTTTGTTGTTTGCAAACTGGAATTGAAGGAATAAGAAGATATATCCTTGGACACTAGCTATTACATGTCTGTCTGTCCATAGGTTTTGTGGTATTCAACTACATAAAATGCATATTGCCTTTACATATGATTATGAAAAGAAAAAGACATCATAGCCATTGCCTATTCACTTTTTGGCATGTAATGAATGGATGCCAGAGCTTCAACAGACCTTATGAATGGCAGTGCCTCCTCTTTCTTGTGGTGCACACCAAGGTTCTGTCCTGGATCCTTTTGAAATGAATTTTCCCATAGCATTATGCTGATGAAACAGAATATGGTATTTCTACCAAAGGAACTGCAATGTATCAGGTCTCTTCTTGAAATAATACCCCTCAAAATGTTGCTGTCATTTACCAATTTGTTTTATCCTGTCCATACTAATGTAACTTCCTTTTACATGCCCTGTAGATTTTCCTACAGCTCACTGAGGTCTACTAATGCTCCAGCTCTCTGCCCTCTGACCTATGATCTATGGAATATGTGGACAACTTCTAAATTGAGCAAGTTAGATATGAATGAACCATACAGTGTTTTGTTTACACCGGTATTCAGTATGCTGGCTTGTAATGATGAAGCTGAATTAAGAAACAAGGGACCTTGAGAATACTTGTATTTGTTTTCTCCTCAGTTGATTGAGCACATTTCTGGCCAGTAGCCATCTGACACTCTACAGTGCCAAGGTAGACAGATAACACGTGTCTGTGCTTGAATGCTAGTTTTCATGTTTGCAAGCATGTGGGCCTGAGATGTAGAACCATTTGGAGAGGCAGACAAGCAGCTGAAATTTGGATGTAGCTCTGCTGGCAGACTGACTCTATCACTTTAAAGTACTGTTCAATTGAACTGAAAAATGAAATGATAGGGAGCAAGCGCATACAAAATCAAATAAGAAGAGTCAAAGTTTGAGGGAGAGCAAGTGAAGTTTTGCAGCGACAGAAGGAGTAGCTGAGACAGAGAGGGATGTGGAAGAAAGGAGTTGACAGAGAGAGTGCAAGTGTTTGGCAGACTTAGAGAAAGAGAGAGAGAGCCTGTAGTCAGACCCCAGTGATTTATCCCACAGTCCTGCATTAGTCAGATGGATGTTGCCGTGCGCAGATTAAGATTAGGATACATTCATCAATGCAGCAGCAGACACAAATGCATTACAGCCAGGGAGTAAACAAGGCAGTGGCCGCCAGGGGAATCAATGTGCATAATTAAAAGGATAATATGGAACAGCCATCCGTCACTTGGCCATAGAGGTGTCCACTTTAAGCTGCAAATCACTGGGCCGGAGGGTCCTGAGTGTGGACTAAAAGAGAAACAGATGGCACTACATTTATATGCATATATAGATTTGTATGTTCAATATTCAGTATGCCTTATGGAATTGTAAGCTCTGAATGGCCAAACTATGAGCTTGGCCTAAGAAGGTTTCAACTTCAGCCAGCTACATTATTGTTCTTTTTTTTGTTTTTGTGTCTTTTTTCACATTCCAGACCCTATCATTAAAAATGGTCTTGTAAGTTGCCGATCCAACCTGATCTCACAAAAGAATGTGAAATTACCACTTTTTTAAAATAATTAATTGTGTGCTTATGGCACGTAATGTGTGGAAAATATGTGAATCAGTGGAACATTCTAAAAAAGCCACTGACGTTGGCTACTTAAAAAAAAAAAAAATTCACAAACTGCAAGCTAAGCAAAATGTTAGCATTTTTCCTGTTTTCAGTCAGTCCTGTTCCTTCAAAGTTTTCACTGCAAACTGCAACTTGGCTGGGAGGTGGTAATACAAGTTTTATGTTCTGGATTCCAATGATTAGTTAACGCACCCTGCATTGTTGACAGTGAATAAAGTCAATGCTAATGTTAGCTAGGTTAACTTTGTGGTTTCACGTCTAAAAGGAACATTTTAGTTTCATTTAACTATTCTTTCTTTTTGTGTTTGTAGTTTTTCTTATATCACCAGCACACTGTATTTGCTTCTTTGGTAACGATCATCAGCGCCATCATCAGCAAAAAATACAACTGAAAACAGTCAAAAACGTTTCTCTAACTTTCAGTAGCTTTATGCCTGTTTTTGCTTTTTAAGTCTGCACACACCACAGTGCAAACTGTGCTGTTTTATTGGATTATCGCTGATAACACTGATATTTATTGACTTTTCTTTTAATTAATTGTCATCTTTTGATGGCTGTAATATTGTGTAATATCCTGAACAAAATCTATAGTGTATTGCTTTGACAGCATTAGTATATCTCCTGTCATCCTGGTGTTTCATATTTGAAATTAATTTTTAATAAAGAATGTAAATTTGGGGGCGATGCAGATGGCATGCGAGGCATTATCAACGTATTCTTCCACTGTGATCACATCAGAGTGTAGATCACAACAAAGAGAAAAGAGGAAGTGAAAGAGAGAAAGAGACAGGGAGAGAGGGTGAGATTGAACACTCTGCAACCCGAATGTGAACCCTCTGCCCACTCGGCTGAACTCTGCGGTCACACAAAGTGAGCGCTACCCACTAGGCGAAGTGTAATTTAAAAGGATGGTGGTGACCTTTCCTCTCTTTCTCTTTGGCTTGAAGCAGCTTGATGCGTCCATTTTAAAACCACTTTCTATCTGACTTTCTCCCTCCCTCACATTTTTTTCTCTCTTGCAATCCCTTTTTTCTCTTTCTTTCTCTCTCTCTCTGTCTCATGCTCTCCACTCCCATATGGCCCCATGTAACCTCATCCATCCTGCCTGCTAGATGGGAGTTGTATCTCATGAATATCCATCATGGGAGCAGATTAAAATTACCGAATGTGTAGGGGTGTACTTTCGGAGATGAGAACATGAGGGGGGGGAAGTGTCTTGTAGTCATTTAACAACAACATGTTTCAGTGTGTTGCTCTGTCATACACTCAATTCATGAAATGAACATTTCAAAACATCAAGTCTGGAAAAAAAAGTATTAAAAAAGTATTAAAGGGAGATGTTTCACTTCCACCTCCTCTACAGCTCACACACATACTGTAGAAAAACTCCTGTTGAAGGACTTGAGGATGTGCCTGCAGGCTTTGCAAGGAAACTTTGAACTGTAAGTCTTAAAGTATGACCCAAAGATGGTGATACTGTTGACATGTTTAGAATTATTTTTTCTTTCCCAGAGGCGTTTCACTAGTGTTGATATACAGCATAAAATCACTTCAACTAACTATTCGTATCAATCTCGGGGTGTTTTAAAGTCTTAATCACATTAACAGCTGTTATCTATCTGCATCCAACTTTGCACTGCAGAGATGAACATATTTCCACAAATAACATTGGAGTTAAATTATGAATGGATGACAGAAGAAGCCTGAATACTTCAGTGCAAATCTCCAGGGACACACACATCCAACCACAGCCTGAGAGCCACTGCCATACAGAAATATTTGATGCAGGACTCGAGAGAAGGAGATTATGACAGTGAGTGGGCATAGGTGAGATGCTTTATATATAACCATAGGTCTACAGAGACTTCAATATGAAGAAATACAAATAAAAAAAAAAGTTGTTTGTCTTGCAGGTCTGAGAAATGCTAAAATGTTACTGGAGACCATCCATTTTCAAGCTAAAAATGCTTGAGTAACTTACATTCTGATCAAGATGTGAACTCACAGAAGCAACAGTCAACAGACTCTTATTTCACTAGTTGCACAATAGATGGTGTCTTTGTGTGAATGATCATGTGTTTCTTATCAACAGTCCAGTCCCAGTCCAGTGTGAACTATTTGTGTTGGTTGAGTTATCTTTTGTCACTAATGATTATTAAGTAATAAATAGCACTTGTAGAACTGTTGCATAAAAGCCATTGGCAATGTTCTTCTGTGTACACCTTGGAATCAAGAACAACTGCAACACATTCTCATTGTGAGACGTGATACTGTCACTTAAACTGTGCTGCACAAATGTGACGATTGCAACATGTTGTAAATATTAGTGATGTGCCAATGAAGCTTCATGCAGCATTGATTGTGCCAGCACTAGATGGCACAATCAAACTACTATTGCTTTAATCCTTTTCTTTAAAACAAGAGTGCCCTTTAGTGGGCTCAAAAAATACAGAAAATGGTTCATGAGGCTTCGTTGGCACATCAGTAGTAAATATGTGACAACTGCTGTTTTAAACACTGAAAATATACTAAAAGACTTTAAAGTCAGGCAACAAAACCACTGGTTTAAGGTTAGGTAAAAATATTATGTTTAGGCTTAAAAAAAAGTTTAAAATAAAAAAATATGACGAGTCCCAACAGTATTATAAGGCAGAGTAAACTTAATTATTGGTTAGGGTTATAGAAAGATTGTGGTTTGGGTCAATAGAATATAGCTATGTGATCAAAGTTTTTTTTTTCTTAAGATTTAAATGAAAACAAACCTTACTTTTGATATTATTTATTGTAGAGTCTACCATCCCTGTTCTGGATTCAAACTGATTCAAAAGAAACAACGCAGCTTGTAATCCCTTTTTTGTCAGTCTCCAAGTTTACTCTTTACTCTCCGACATACGTATCAATGCTGGATTAGGTAACTGCTAATGCTAACACTGTTTCCTTCTTTTCTTGTGTGAAAGTGAAGTGAAAAGCATTTTTTATGCTTTTATTATGAAGCAGTCACACGAAACACAAGTCACCAAGGTAAGCGCTAAACTTGATCATTCATCAAAAACGTGTCAACGCAACACTTTTTTTTCTGTGGATAAGTTTGAAATCTATCAGAGAAATGGAACAGTGAAGAGCAGCTACAGTGTGCTGTTAGATGAAGTGCTGCAGGCGACAGGCCTCACACCTCCTCCACACCTCAACAAGCTAACCAACTCCTATCATTGTGTGGAAAACTACTTGTGTTGTGTGCAGCATAAACTCAGATCACAGTTGCTTACTGCAACAGATGAAAAAAAATGTCTGACTTCTGCATAAAAACAATGTGTATTTGTGTGGCTTCTCTGTTAGCAGATATTCTAATTCTAACTCAGTAGCTGTTAAAAGATTGTATCCTGTAGTATTAAACCACACATGTTGTTACCACCAGTAACCACGAGTGTCCCCAAATGTCCCTGAAATCAACCAGGACTGAAATCTTGGGGAAAAACCTTATAAAGAAGAGGTTCATACGTGTATTTTTTTGGCATTTGAACAAATGGCTGATGGTAACAAGCTACTTTGACTGAACTCCGATTGTTGGGATGGAAATACATTGTGGTGGCACATGTGTAGAATGCAGAATGGGTTCCATTGGCGGGCAAGGGCCAAGGGTTGATGTTTAGAGCTTGGTCAAAATGCCATGACACTACAGGCGAGTGTTTGTGGCCCAACTATTTGCTGCAACCTGATCCAAGAAAATTACGTGAAATTACCATGCTTTTTTTTTTTTTTTTTTTTTACCAAATGTGTGGAAAATACATGCAGGCGCCATGGGAACAATCCCAATGTAAAGACAATGAGGATCCTTTTCATGCTCGGCACACATATTACCTGAGCATTCTAAAATTAGCACACAAGTCAGTATGCATACAGTCACTGACACAATAACAAATTCACAATATACATTCCAGATGGTGTTCCGGATCATGATCACCTCTTCCTTGTCCCAATACACAAGTTGTCCGAAAATCCGTGCAGAACTTTTTGAGTTATCTTATACAAGAACAGACAGACAGACAGTCAAACAGCGGCAAAAACATGACCTCCTTGGCGTAGGTAATAATAGTTAAAATAAATATACCAGAAATGCCTGAAGTAAAGCCATAGAAGTTACGTTAAAAAAAAGTTATTTAAAAAAACATTTAATTCACAAACTGTGAGCCAACTGAATATGTTGAATCAGCAGAGCCTGTTGGTGAGAGGAATCATTCTGATTGGCATATATCCAGCTTAAGCGAATCAGTTAAAAAAAAAATTGAGGGAAATAAAAAAAACGTCGAAGAAAAAAGTCAAGAGGGCACATAGGAGGCTCTTGTAATGTTTCATAGTTCTCTCTTGTGATCTTTCCGATACGCAATCATTTTCACAATATGGCTGTCTGTAATGAAGCAAGATAGAACGCAAGGAATTCTGCTTAGATAATCATAACAACTTTTTGTATGGAGAGTTATTTTTTCTCATGCAGGAGCAGAGTTGACCCTTGGCTGTAGTTCAAGGGCAACTTCTTGGCTCAGACCAAATAAAAAAACAAAAACATTTTGAGAGTAATCCTTGCAAAGATCAAACATCAAATGTGCAGTTTGTATCTGATGTAGTTTTAAAAAATGTTGATCTATTCATTCATTATCATTAACTGCTTAACCAAACTCGGGTTGCCAATCCCAGCTGGACAGGGCTGACAGACAACCATTCACACTATCATTCACTCATATGGGTAATTTATAGTCCCCAGATAAACCCAAACTGTATGTTTTTGGACTGCGGGAGGAAGCTGGAAGACCTGGAGAGAACCCACGCTGATACGAGGAGAACGTGTAAAGTGTGGATTCAAGCCCCCGAACCTCTTTGCGAGGCAAAAGCAAGACACCACGAGTAGCCCACATTTCATCCACTTATTTTGAATCTCTTTCTTCAACACAAAATTCCACACAAAATTCAAAACGTGACACCATAGCACACATAACATATTGAAAAGTCTTCCGTCTCAATGCTGGTGAGTTAATCAGTGCTCACTATAGGGCACTTTACTTATGGGCACTTACGCATGCTGTGTTAACCAAACAAATACTCCACACTTGATAATGATCTCTCTGGTCTGACATTTGATTAAAAAAGAATAATAACAAAACCATATTGATTAGCTGTACTCCGTGAGAAATCTCCATATCAAAGAGAGGATGTATTAACTGGGGGATATCTGAATGCCAGTAAAAGCCATAACAGCCCACTATTGGCTACATATATCAGCAGGCTAATGTTGTGTTTGCACTTGAGAAATATCTGCCTCATAACTCGATCATTGTGGAAAATTCATTTCTCTGTAGCGCTTAACGATTGCCGATGAGGATTACACTGGGTGAAATGAAGTGCATTATGGTGTATTTTGGCTCAGTGCATGGCTATAGAGAGAGGGATTGGCCATTGAATAGTGGGGGCCATGTTGACACACTTAGTGGAACATAGATTTCCTACAGCAGCCATTCATTTGTTATCCAGCAGAGAGCTGTAATGAATGAGGGGAAGAGTGGGGAAAATGGTTCACCAATGTAATTTGTCTCTCAAAGTGGCTGGGGGTCAGCACAAATTTGTATCTGCCACTCTCTCTAGCTTCCCCTGTTTCTTCTCCTTTTTCTCACTGTCCTGTAGCCACAGTAACAGCGTGGAACCAGTGAAGCTGCAGGGATAGCAATGTCTGTCCTTAACTTTTGGTCCGCACTGAAATGCCTGGGGAGTGACTTCCTAAAAATGAGTGTCAGATATTCAAAATGTCCATTTCTGCAACATTTCAGTTAATGATGAGATAAATTCACGGCAGTCAAACTTTTAGACTTTTTTTCCATGCCGAAAATGATTCATAAGAAACGGACATACAGTAAAAGCCTCCAGCCTCCTGGAAAAACAGCTCACTACAACCAAATGACTGCAGTAGTCATTTATTGGCTCCAGCTCTGATCAGCAATGATGGAAACACCTGGGTAAACTTACATTTGGCTTGTTTTTTCACTCTGATTCAGTTATGAAAATTAGTAAACTGTGTTGTACGGCAGACCAGTTTTTTTTTCCTGAAAGACATTGTTAATTTTTTTTTACGTGGAGTGACAATCAATATACAATTCTGTTAAATCCTGTTCACAGAATTATTTTTGAGAAAGAAAAGATGTTGGCTGGTAGGTCTGGCTCGGTTTAATTTAAAAATACATTAACAGAGGACTTCCTCAGTTTTTGTTCAGTCTGAAAAAAATATATGAAGGGGTTATCTACTGGCAATACAAAATAAGGCTTTCACTTTTCTACAAGGTTTTCTCACATTGAAAAACTAATGCAACTTAACAAAGAAAATGACAAGTAAATACTTCTATCTTTGGGTATTTATAGTAGCATCCCTTCTTTCTGACGGCCTTCACTTTTCGAGACTTGTGCTTCTTTGACCTTCGGTGTTGTAGCTGTTCTCATTCATAGCGGTCGAGCAGTTGTTTGCTTGGGTACTCAGTAGAGATGAGTACATTTCCTTTATGCACTTTACACTTTTTTCCCCTTTTCTTCACTTCAGATTTTTTCCCTTTCTTTTCTCCTCTATTCAAACTTCCTCTTGACTCATGTTTCTCTCCAGTCCATTTAAATCCTTTCATTGATTTGTCTTTGTTTAAACAGTCATACATACCTCAGTTCTTCGGCAATCCAGCACTTACACACATTGTACACTTCATTGCTGCTGCTTCAAGGTTGGATGTGTTATGCATTCAGAGATGGTCTTCTGTATACCTTGGTTGTCTTTTTCCGACCATTCTCTGTAAACCAAAGAGATGGTTGTTACACATCAGCATTTGTTAAATACTCAGACCATCCCAACTGGCACCAACAACATGCCACGTTCAAAGTCCCTTAAATCACCTTTCTTCTCCATTCTGATGCTCAGTTTGAACTCCAGCAGCTCGTCTTCACCATGTCTACATGCCTAAATACATTGGGTTGCTGCCATGTGACTGGCTCATTAGATATTTGTGTTAACACGCAGTTGCACAGATCTACCTCATAGTGGCCAGTGAGTGTCTAAAATATCAATTAAACAGTAGAGTGTGGATGAAACATTGATACATATCTGCTCTCTTTTTGTGGGAATCAATATTCAGACAAAGTTAAAGCCAGAATTCTTCAGACACCAAGGTATGGTCCCGTTGACTGCAGAATCTTTTTTTTTTATATTAAGGTAGGTGACATAACCATATGAGGTTCCCTCTACAGGAACACTACTAGGATCATATTTTTAGAGCTTCAAATTATTCATAAATGACACCAACTGTAATTCCTCCAAATCAGTAGCTCACAATTATTACAAAACTGCTACAATATCAACAAAGTGCTACTGTACTCTGTCATGGCCCCAGTACTGTTGTGCTCTCTCTGTTCATCCAAGGGTTTAAAGCACACTGAATTGCCATTCATTGAGCCCTTTTCTTTAATCCAAGAGTGCAAATATTAGGAATCAACAAATAAAACTATTGGTGCGTGAAGCTTTATTTGGACATCACTACTTGACAATTAGCTAATATTATGAACGTTTTTTTCATCACAGCCAAACAGGAAAACCACATTGATGTAACACTACCTTCAATAAACACTACACTAATAAACTAAAGAAGAAAACAAAAAAATGAGAAAAAGCTTTTTTGACATTTAGACAACAGAACAAAAATATATTGTTTTCATAACACCAGAAAGTCCACTTGAATAAATGAAATAATTACAGAGTGTAATTGTAATATAGTTGCTAAGCACCTTTGGTATGTAGTTTAAGGTAATTACTTTCTTTTAAAACATGGTTGTCACCATAACTACTTCTGCCTCCTACTCTCTGAAAATGTTGTGTCTTACAGACAAGTAATTCTTGATTATGTGTGCTATTACGGTGCTATAATCATCAAGTGCCCATGTAGAGGTGTATTAAATGAGGCAAAAAAACAAAAAAAACTTCAACATCTTCATCTCATTTTGTAATCATTTCCACATATTTGTCTGTTTATTTGAGTTTGTAATATTTTTTCAAGCTGTAAAGAGACTTTATGGACACCCTGTATGTGTGTGTGTGTGTGTGTTTAAGAGCTTTAAATGTGTTCCAGGTCTTTTCTCGGATGACGGAGTGAAAAACAGCAGCTTTATTTCCTTTATAGTGTTTACTGCAATACACACAGAGTACTAGCAGTCAACCAGCAGCATCTTATTGTGAAGTGTGTGTGTGTGTGTGTCCTCCACATCCTTCACGTGGATCTCATCTGTGAGGAACAGACCAACTCAGATGACCAGATAACATACCCATAATCGTTTTAATGGAGCACAATACAGTGTCCAGCACAGAATCTAGGAAAAAGGAGAGGAACTGATAGAGACACATATTCAAACAATGAAGTGCAGCTGTGTCTCATTCTTGGAGGGATAATGCACCCATGGGGAACATGGCTGACATTTCAGCTGGCACGAAGAGGAACATGGCACCCAGCTTCACAGGGTCAGCAATGGGATGTAATGGAATATGATTGAATGTGATGGTGGAAAATGGCAGTAATAGCAGTGGTGGTGTGGTGGAGGAGGTGCTGCACTCACTCACACGAAATTATGAGGGGAGACTTTATGAATATACAGTCCAGCAGACAGAAAAGTGTGTGAATGAAATCAGAGTGCTGATGAACTGACAAGAGATGTGATGAATTCAAATACAATTTAATCTGACTGCATAAATATTTCACAGCAACATGAGAGCCTGCTGCTTCCCAACAGAGATGATGGATGGTCAATTGCAGAGGTGGAAACCCTCATCACATCTTCCGTAGTACAATACACAGTGCTCCATGTGTAGGTAATACAATAGAATAACACCTAACTTGCACAGAGAAATTAGAATCCTCTCTGCGTCTGTAAATTGGGATTGAGGGTGGACGAATAAAAACAGAAGAAAAAAGTAGCTTATTTTACACAAACTGTGTTCCTACCTGCTAATATCTTTCCTAAGAGAGCTGTTAAGTGAATACGATTTAATCAAAGTCCATTAACCATTCAGCAACCTCCGTGTCTGAAAAGATGAACCAATGCAAAAGTGCTTACAACCTGGATTATTTCTAACAGCCAGCAGAGGGCGACTCCACTGGCAGCAAAAAGAAGTCCGATTGTCTGAAAGTCAACACGAAAATGACCCTTCTTCTAATTTGATTTATTAACTTAGTAAACATTTTCATTGCTAGTTTCAAGTCTTTAATAGAGCATTGATGTTCATTTTGTACATTTCCATTTAGAGTTTAATAGACAATAAAGTTGTCTATTTAACTTTACTCTCTATTTCACTCTAACTCAACGAGACCTTTGACCCTTTCACAGTGTGTTTTCACTTTCCCGAAGTCATCTGTAACATTTTGGTTGCTTAAAAATGTCTTGGGTTAGGGTTAGGGTTAGGGTGTCTCTCTGTCTGTCTGTCTATGAACAGATTTGGATGAAATTTTCAGGAAATGTCCACAATGAAACCAGGAACAAGTGATTACATTTTGGGGGTGATCCATAGAGGCTGTCACTGGTTACAAGCATAGGCGCCGATTCCGTGGGTGCTTAGGGGTTGGAGCACCCAGGGAGATTGCCGAGGGGGGCTTAGCTGCCTTGGCGGAGGTCTGCACTCTCCGAGTGCTTTTCTATTTTTATATAATGGATGCCCCTGCTAACAAAGGTAGCTAATTGCAACAAAAAACAAAAGGAAATCATGGTAGATAGGTTTTATACAGTTAAGCATAACATAAGATTATTGGCTGAGTTAGATATAAGTTAAAATAAGCTTTAAGTCAAACAAATGCCGGACTTTCAGCCAGGAGGAAAATGACTTTTAATGTAACTTGCGTTTTTTACATGACTTCCGTGGCTCACGATGTGTGAATTATGTTTTATTTTACGTGATTGTTTATGTAACTTACGTAATTGACTTACATTGTCTTTTATAACATCTTACCAGGAAGTGTTTTGCCCTAACCCTAGTCAGTGGTTTTGTAGCATACATTCACAGAAACTGCAAACCATCCATACATGCAACCAGCACACAATTAGGTGTTTAAAAAATGTGGTAATTTCACGTAATTTTGTGACATCACGTTGTAAGTTACACATGGCAATCGACGTATGCACCCAATGTATCCTTTGGTTACCTGAATATTTTCTGTTGCTGGTATACCTACCCTACCTATTCCACAGTAACAGGATAGCAAACAAAAAATCTAAAATGTAGTAAACAAAACAGCTACAGATGACAAAGACTCTCCAGATGCACTTGCATCCACTTCTATCAGATACACAGCTTGAAAACTGTGTTTACACTTTGTATGAGCTTACTAAAGTGTTGACTCCTTTGGCTTCAAGAAACTTTTTCAAGATATGAACGAAGCTGACAAAGATTTCTTTGTCAAGGATGGATTGTGTTTGAGCACTCATACAGCTTCAAGAGGCAATCATTTTTAAACAACTCCCAATTCAAAAGAGATTTGATGAGAAAAAAAAATCATGTTTGCTCTGCTCCTGCTGCTCTCAGAACGTTTTGTCACGGAATGAATCATGACTGGATCCACATGCTGCTGTTGACGAAATCATTTTTGATGTTTGCCTGTTGTTCAGAATTTGAAAAGAACTTTTAATGAATGCATGAAAATCCGCGATGGACTCAAAGTAGTTTAACAGTAAGTTAGCAAAGGCTTTTAAAATGAAGACTCAAAGAAGGAGGGGAAGCTGGGATGTTCAGATCAAATTGCTGTGATACAGGCTAGTGTAACTCTTGCTGAAGGTTATTTGTCACATTTGTGTGATAACTACAGGACAAGCATGCCTTGTTGGGTCGTGTTATTCATTAAGTTGTAGCAAATTGCAAACATTTACAGAAAAAGAAATGATTCTCAGAATTTCAAATGATGTGGCAATGTCATTTTCACAACTGTCCAGAGCCACGTTTGGTCTTGTCCTGAATCAGCTACTTATGAACTACTGTAACCTTGCTTAGGGACTTTTCACATTATCTCAAAAATCCAAAAGGGAACCTGAGCCATTTTAACAGCCAATGTAGTGTAGCATTATCATTTTTCTTAGAACTAACCAGTGCATTACAAAGTGATGTCCAGAGGTCCTGACCAAGTGTCCGTATGTGACAAGTTTGGAATAAGAGCAGGTTGGAATCCAACCTGCCTGACAATGCTGAAGCAAATTGCAGTTATATTAACTATGACGGAAGCAGGAAGTAATGTAACATAGTAAAGGGCCAAGAACGCCTGTTTAGGTCGGACAGGAGCGATGGTGGATGGTGAAGTATTCACTATGTATGTAAGGTGTGTAACTGTTATATACAATTACAAATGTACTGATTTGAACTCAAACCACAATTCAACATAACCAAGTGGTTTGGTTGGTTTAATCTAACCATTAACGACACATTTAGTTCTGCAACCATAATGCTTAGGCATGAGGACGTTTTGATCTCCTTCCACCAGTAGAAATGCTCCTGTGGGTTCTAATAAAGGACCTTTGTGGTCATATCACAGCAATATTGATCATACATTGAAAAACACCACACATCCACCCCTAGAATCTTTAAAAATGATCACACTATTTATAAACCCTTTTTTTTAAGCCCACAGACAAACTGCAGTATTTTATTTATTTATTTTCCTGCAGATGTTCTACATAATTTGTCTCCTAGTAAAAAACATTTGTCCTATGTGAAATCGCTATGGAAAAAGATCAAATCCTTCATTTAGAATGCAGACCCAAAACAGCTGCTATTTATGAAGCTACTGGGATCAGATTTCCAAACCCATGTTCATTTAACCCTGCTTTTAATGCAGTTCAACTGAGTTTAATGGAAATCAATGGTGTGGATGAGTCACCAGCACCATCTGCCAAATATAACAAAGAGGATTATAATTATAATTCTGTGATTGGAATAATCATAATGACTTTTGAATGAATTATCATAGTTATGAAGTCAGAATCATAAGAGCTGTAACAAGGCAAATGATGGTGAGGAACATGGTGTAAGTGCAGTGAGTGGACATGACTGACCAGTTGCACACATTTAGACAGATGGTGCTGGTGATGATGGTGATGATGATGATGGTGGTAACATTGATATCAATGATAATAACTTTAACCGTGATAACTGCACAAAGGCTGTGGCAGAAATGGGCCTAAATTGGTTCTGATACATTCATTGAAACATTTAATTTCTGATAATTGATATTTAACTCAGACACTTTTCGATGATTAATTCCCCTCATTCCAGATTCATTTGAAGGACTCTCGTCCATGCCAATTCACCAAGTATGAAGTATAATCCTCGCTTATTACTTCTAATAATATCATTCTTCTGCCTGCATAATAATTTCTTCCACCGTTGGGCTGAAATTTTCCTCACGAAAGAGCTCATGTTTAGGATATAGCAAATAAAGGCATACAGACTGATTACACAGTGGAAGTATGCACTGTGTCAGTCTGGAAACGTAGAATTATGTAGATTTACACCTATGAATAATCCTGGAATCATTGAAAAAGGTGATAATACACTGTCGACTATCACAGTCATGCTCATTCATTCTCTTATCGGGATAATTCCTTGTCAATTATAACTCCAAAAAAATTTAATTAACTGTTTTTGCTGAAGACCTTCTGGGTCCTCTGAAAGGCCCCCTAGAACCCCCCTAAAGACCTCTGGAACTCATTGGGCTTCCCCAAGGATCCCCAGAGGTCTCCAGGACACAGACTGGGAGCTGCTGTAGATAGCTAGAGGCCACTGAGGTTAGTGGGTGTGTACGCTGTGGCATCTCTAAGCTGTGGAACAGGGGCAATACATCTCAATTAGGGAAAGGGAAGCAGGGTCCATGTCCCTCTGTGAATTAGGCTTGTGACCAGAGCCACCATTGTGTGTGTGTGTGTGTCTGTGTGTAAATCAACCCCAATTCCCAGAGCCCGTTGGCCAGCTGCTGTGCAGCAGAGAACAGGAGGCCTGTGTTCGACTCTTGCCCAGTCTTGATTGCCTGAGCCGGGCTTCTCGTCTCTCCCCTAACCCTTAAACCCTCTGGCCCATTAACAGGACTGACACCTGAAACGGAAGGCCAAGCAGACACACACACACACAGGCACACACACTTGCCATTATTTGTAGGGTCCTTCTATTGACGGCATTTATTCTCCTTAACTTGTGGGATGCTTGTGTTTCTGAACTTTGTCCACATGTTTGCTGATGACACATCATCACTCCTCAAAGAGCAGGAAAAGTTCTCTGGTTTGATGATAAGTCCCGGAGTGGGTGCACTGATATGGACAGCTCAACTCTGACATGATGTAGTGAGAATTAAACTGAAAGTTTGACAAAAGAAATCCCAACTGCTTGTTTACTGCAATGGATTCTCTCCCTGTGGAAGAAGTTTTCCCACAGTACAATAACGACTGGCAGCAAATTGCTCGTTATGATGGGAGGAAGACAAGCCCTCATATCTACGACTCTACAATCCACATCAGACCCATAAAGAAATGAGAACTGGCAACCTGTCCACATTGTAAAAGTCTCCAGCTTAAACAGGTTCTCACAAGGATGGAAACACAAGAACACACACATATAAAGGGAAAGCAAAGCCCCCCTGACATCTGATCCGACCTTCCATCGCTCCATCTCCTACTCTAACTCCCTCACTGTCTCTGGGTGTAATGCAGCACGGTTTCTTAACTGCCTCAGTGTGTAAGTGTGTGTGTGTGTGTGTGACAGAGAAAGTGGTGTATAATACTGAATATAGCTTGCCCAGTAGGGAGTCTGCAGTAGAGTCAAGCTGGCAGTTATTAAAAAGCGAACCATCTAAAGGAAGCAGAGCCAAAATACCTGTAGCTTTTGTGTGCTAACAACAAAACCACCGTTGTCTCCTTCTCTTTTATCCCCCTCTCTTTCAAGTTGTACACTATAGTCCCTCTATTCTAACTTTAGAGAATGTCTTGATTTTTGTGCAGCAACAAAACCATGCTTTGATTATGTATAGAATGTTAGAATCAGGGTTGCCCTTTTCCACATTCATTCCATAGGTTCTTTCCAAACTACAGCCACATCGAACAGGAGCTACAACGTTCCTTATATTTGTAATGTAAATGTCGTTCCAATTTTTAATCTATTTTCTTGTGAGATGTGTAAGAACTCCACAACATGCTAGAAACACATATTTCTGGCATCTTATGAGACAGATGTGTTGTAAACGATTGCCACATACAGCAGATGTGGAATCACATTATAATCCATCTGGGGTTGTGGTTGTGTCGACCTGATAAATATGAGTCTAATATCCACTCTCTTTTAGCTCTGGTTTGGTCTCTACCTACCCCTGAGAACATACTCTATCCTTTCTATGGATATCTCTTCCTTTCCGAGCCTGACTATCAACACATCCTCACACCTAAGCTTAAAGGTTGCAGTTTTAAATGTGGTTAGCATTAAACATTTGCACTTTGGTAAGGTTAAGACACCAAACCTACTTAGTAAGGTTTAGGAAAAGTTACATAAGTTCACTTCTGAATGCACTTACTCTATCACCAGTTGCTTTTATCACCGTTTTTTCACTTTTTTCTCAACTTCTCTTTTCAATTTTTGTGTGCACAGGACCTACAGTGTCATGACCTCTTATGGGGACTGACTAGGCATTTACCTACGGTAATTAGATTACACTGGCACGCCTTTTTAACTCCTAAGGAAATGGGCTTCATCATTCTAAAAACACAGGTACAAACAATACATGAGTTTAAAAACACCTTCATGACTATGACATAGACTTTTCTTTGGAACTTTGCTCAGAAACTAATTTAATGATTTCACGAAGTGTTTCCAGTTTCTTTATCCACTGTTTATTAGGTGTTGTGTGAATTGATAATGAACATAAATAAGTGAAGATAACAAACGAGTATTCATCTATTCTAAACTGTTTTTGCATCTTGGCCCATCATCTGTTAAAAAGGTCAATTCTCATCTTCTAGCAAGAAACAATATATTCATACGCTTTCAGATATTTTTTTTCCATGATCCCATAAGACCTAAAGCTCTAATACATGTTTAAAGAGAATCTGCTGTTGCAATAACAAATCCTTCCCTGACTGGAATGAATATCATCCAACAATTTCTTTTTTTTGGGAGAACAAAATAATTCACTTAACTCTAAACCTTGTTATTAAATAAATCATACCTTTGTGGATATTGAAACTCACACAGGCCTGCACGTTGTGTGTGTGTGTTATAAACAAATAAAAAAAAAACTCATTGATAATTAATCATCACGCTGAACCCCAGGCAGCATGGATGCCTTTATACTTCTAATTCTTCTGAAGCTGAAGTTCAAAATAAACTGTTGGACAGCATGGAAAAAACAGTTCTGTTTCCCAGATACAGTACATTTCCCATACTTGTCCCATGCCATACTCAAGCTGAATTGTACTGCTGTATTGAAGTCACTATTAATTAATATGATCCACTGCTTTCCAATGTTTTAACAGTAGAATATTAACCTACATATGCACCTGTCTAGAAAGAAACACTCACTCTTTGACTGTGAAGGACTGACACTAATATGCCTGTGTTAAAGGTTGGATTTGCCCTTTGAAGCCCTAATGTATCTGGGTTTATTCTGCCATTGACTATGTGTGGCAGATCAGCCTGCCTGAAAGAGCTGTTAACCCTGAGAGGTTTTCATTAGTCTGCTTTCACAGGAGAAACTGAGTGTTGTGTGGCCTACAGTAAATGCAGTTTCATAGACTTTTGCAGCCTGAAAACCCTGGATAATTGTGGTTATTGAACAGAAAGTAGTAAAAATTCTGAAAAACTGTACTAAATGTTTAAAAAAAACCTGGATCCCTGTTTCACTAGCCTAGTTTTTACATGAATGAGTCATGATTGGTGATAAGTTCTTCCACTTTTATGACATACTAATACATAGACAATATGGATGCTTCAATGTTTTCTGATGTTTGTTCCAGTTGAGGCAGCTAAACTGTGTCATTATAGTCTGGTAACTAACCTCAATCACCACCAAAATCACCAGTTTTGTTAGTTTGGTGTTTGGCACCCATTACCAGCTGTTTTAGGGCAAGATGAAGACTTAGAATATTGTCTCAAAAAAAGGGAGCAAACGAAGTCAAATCAATTGAGAAAAAAATGATGAGAAATTTGCAACAAATGTGAATGGCATGGATGCAGCTGTTGTAATGATAACTCTCAAATTAGCATGTTTTTTCATTGTGGTAAAAAGACCAAAAAAAACTTTAAATAAACCCTCACCAGGAACTGCAGCTGTTGTCCAGTTAAAAGAAACCAATGCTGACTGTAAGATGGAGACGGGATCTGAATAATGTCCTCTTTCCTAAAAGGTTGACTAGTGCTCTAACAACATCATCCTACGTGTTTAATGAGTCTCAACAATCACCAATAATGTGTTTTTTGGATGAGGACTGTCTCCTATCTGAAGTCAGTCAGTGACAGGACACCTTATTGTGCTTTATCACATATTTAGCTTTCAAAGTGGCTGTGAATGAACATGGTGTGTAGTCAAACTGCAACCTGACTGGGAAAGGAAAAATAAACCCTCCCCTACAGAAAAATATATAAAAAGTATTTAAAAAAAAAAAAATCCCTGCACCTAGCATCAAAAAGGGATTTGAAAAGGATATATTTCTAATGTAGATAATAGGTAAATATTGTTCATATAAAAAATATAGTGTATGAGAGCCACAGTACAGTTTGGTCTGGTAGTGTGCTAATGCACTCTAAAAGGTGAAGGAAGAAGCTAGAATGATAACTAACACATTGTTTCTATTGTCCTTGGTCAAAGTACTAATGGAACACAACAGGAATCCTACAGTTGGGTTTGTCCATTGTTTGGGTTTTTAATTGAAGTGAATAGAAGACGCAGCAAATAGTTGTGTGCCAGAAATGTAACATTTGACCTTAGAGTGCTGTAAACAACATTCACTACACATATATAGCAGTAAACAAGTACGTATTTGCCTTCAATGGACAAAAACATTGAATATTTCAAGATTACATGAGTCCGTTTGATGAGGATACATTGTGGATTACGGAGATGCTTACGTTGGTGAAAAGCTGGCTAGTTTCAACTACCTTCTGGGATATTAATTATTCACAAGTTTACTCTGTGAGATATGTTATTTAGGTTGTCAAAGCGGTGTTGAAGCACTTTGTTTTGCACTACCTTCACTGCTGTAATGATGGTGGGTAGCCATTTGGAGATTTCACCAGCTAGAGACTTTACGCAATGGCACTGAAAGTTACTAACTGTCTGTCATAGCACAGAGGTGCTACAGCTACAGCTTGACTATATCTTGAATTAGTGTAGATGCTGCTTCTCTATGACAAGCTCTTTGTTTCTCTGGTTCAACTACTTGCTGGCTCACAAAGAGTGTATTGTGGGCGTGTTTATCAAGGTCAGGGTTTTAGCAAAACCTGTGCATTGTGTGAGTGTGTGTGTTTACTAGAGCATACAACTTAAACTGTTTCTGTTGCATTTTCTGTTGAAAAGATATGCTTGGCATTTCAAGGGCTTATCCGACAAATAAAATCTACTTTTCTTTTACTTCACAGAAATTTGCTATCCACTGCTCCTTGCATGGTGTCTTCAGTTGTGTGTAAAAAAAAAAAGGATGGATGAAATTCAGAGGTTAAATTTCCCTATTGTGGGATTAATAAAGTAATTAATCTTTTGCCTGACATTTCTCTTAATTATTGTATCAACCTGAAGGACTTGATGATTCTAATCAATTATACACATACAAAAAAAAACATTGGTAGAGTTACAAATGACACCCAAAGATAGCGTACCAATCTGTTCGGACTGTTTCACATGGACTTCTTCTGTGGTTCCTCAAAAAAAGTTTGTAAAATGACCTCTAGGCTTGACGAATCAACAACAACAATAATAACAAATAGCTAATTTGGTTAGTCATATTTATCACCAGTGTTTGGAATAACGCCGTTATGTAACGCCGTCATTTTTTCAGTAACGGGGTAATCTAACTAATTACGGTTTCCGCCGTTATAACGCCGTTACCGTTACTGAACGTTAAATGCGGTGCGTTACTATGCATTGATTGGATAAACTATGATCGCACCCCTGGCTCCACACACACAGCAAGTGAGGAGACCGGCTGATTATGATTGGCTGAGGCAGAGTCATGTTTCATGGTAGCCAATCGGAGCCAG
>CAFUXE010000217.1:42684-56692 GCA_903364295.1 Serranus cabrilla
CCATGGCGAGGATGACGTAGACGCCGGTGAACAGCAGCGGGTTCGCCGCCACGATCTCCCTGAAGCCCATCGGGTCGACCAGCACCCAGACGCCCACAGCCAGCAGGAAGGAGCCGCCCAGCTGGGAGAGGACAGAGGGAGATCTATTGTAGTAGATGCTGAAATGATCCAAACTGTGATAGCTTTATGTTCCACTTCCCTATATTGTGTAAAACACTGCTTCTGATTTCTATTTTTCCTCTTTTTCTGACCTAAATGTCCAAAAACTGGATGCTTTAGTAGAAATAAATATTATTTCCACTCAAGTTTATTCTCAAAAGTAAAAAAAAAAAGAGAGCTTGCTTCGAAATGCAAATTTTTCTGATGAATAAATGAACAAATTATTTATTTTTATTTATATAGCACCATTTTTTATTATTATATTATTTTCTTTTTTGTATCAGAACTTTTTGCACTTCATTCTTCATTATTTAAATTTCGCCTGTTATAATATTTGAGCTCCAGAGTTACATGGAAATTAATCGTTATTGCATATGTGGAATGTATGCTGAATTTAGCTGCTCAATAAAAAATACATAATAAAAATTAAATTATATAGCAGCTTTTATGCACAGAAAGAGGCCCAAAGGGTTTTGCAATTAGCAGCAAAAACATTTAAAAAATCTGCACAATGTTAGGATCAAAGACATTTACAGAAACAAAGGGAGGAAATACGTGTTGCTGTTATGTAAAAATGGTTATAGGCGATATTAAAAAGATTTGAAGAATGTATCTGTGTATGAATGTCATGTGCGGAGCTTTAGCAAGAAGCGTTCTTCAGCAAAAAGGTGATAAATCTGCAGCATAATGTGTCAAACTTATATCATACATTTGTTCATTTCTGTCCCTTAATGTGTGCAGGTTGAACGATGCATGTGAAGAAGAAGAAGAAGAAGAAGAAGAAGAAGAAGAAGAAGAGTTGAACTCACAAAGATGAAGAAGTTGAAGATGAACATGAGGTACTTCATACAGCTGAGGCAGTCCCCCTCCATGGCCGAGCCCGGAGCTGAAGCCTCCCCCGTCCCCTGAACACACCACACAGGAGGGAGCAACATGTTACAGCTCAGACATACACATATAGATATATAGATATAGATATATAGATTTATAGATATAGAGCATGCAGCAGTGAGAGCAATTCAGGGCGGATGTGAGTCAGAAGTTCAGCTCTAGATATTTATTGTCACTGATTTCTGCAGCTCCACAGTTTGTTTCTCATCAGCAGGAATCTGTTTTCACCAAACGAGCTCCAACACAAACCTGCTGAATGTGTGAATGAGCGGCTATCAGCTGCCACATTCAAATATTAACAGATTAAATGGTGATATTGTCCCTGAATAATCAGTTTCCATGCAGTTTTAAATGACATAATCAGTTTTTGCTGTGTTTTCTGTCCTTGTATTGACACATTTTTGCCAAATAAAAGACAGAGAGACTGTGTGTGTGTGTGTGTGTGTTTTCTCCTCTCCTGATCATTTAAATCACTTTTAAATAGTAAAATGTCAAACATTTGTTCATATCAGATTCTTAAACTTTTGTATTTTCTGCTTTCTTCTGTTTTATTTGTTTGTAAATTTACTTTTTCTGACATTTCTGGTCAGACAAAACAATCTTTTTTTTAAAATTATTTTTACAATTTTCTGACATTTTATTGACCAAATATTTATCCGATTCATTGAGAAAATATTCGGGAGAATAACTGAGAATAGCTGAGTTGCAGCACAAATCCATAATGTTGACACTTTCTGAGTTAATTCAGCAGAATTTGAGAAAATATTTGCTGTGATTTGAGATGTTTTATTGAGCTTAAAGATGAAAGATCTTAAATAACAACATGCACGCTGAGTTACAAACACCTTCCAGCTTCTGAATGCATGAATGTAAAAACCTGCGTTTTCCATGAATACACTGTGTGTGTTTTCTGTGATATGAGCGATGATGCATTGACACTGACAGTCTGTCCCTGTGGGACCGTTTGACACTCGGAGGGACGCTGGCTGCTGCTGAGGGGCCGTCAGTGGGGGTGTGAACAGGACCAACTGTGCACTTATGGTCCCTGATGGTGTTTACCAGCTCAAACTAACATGCAGCCACCTGTCACAGCTGACGGGCGGCGAGCAGTTTAGTCCAATAACTGAATATTTAACGACTAACTCACTGATTCAGCCCAGTTTTAGCTGTTTAAATGATCCTCCGTATCTTCTTTTGTTTCATTTTTTACCCCTTAAAGATCCTTTTTGGCTGCAGCAGACAGACTTTTTAAGGTATCATGTGAAACTAGTAGATCTGAGGGATCCATTAGTCCACGTCATGATATTTTGTCGGGAAATAACGCTTCAAAGTTTTGCTGTTTTTTAGCGAGTGGAAAAACTGGCATAACAATTTTCAAAGCAGTTCTCTGACCTCAAGATATCTGAATGAAAATGGGTTGTATGGGTACCAACAAGTCTCCCACTTTATGCTGATCCCAAGCAGTTTAATGCAGTAAAATGAGTTATGTCCTGTTGCATGTGAATATTTGTCTGCAAGCTGCATAAATCAGGTGTGACTGGAAAGATGAGACTCTTGTGGATCATCTTTGATATTTTGGAGATTTCTGCTAGAATCACATTTTTTGTTTTTGCAATTTTATGTCAGCTCTTATGTTGTGTTTCCTGCTGAGAAACCCCTTTATTGTCTCTATATCTCTGAATGCTCTCGGTCTCTAGTTTGTGTGTAAAGTTTCCTGAGGCTGATTCTCCTCGAGGTCACAGCAGCTCATTTTATACACTGAGCTCAAGTTTCACCACCTATTTCTTCCTCTATTTAATCAATGAACACACAGCTTGTGATCAGGATTGTAAGAACAGTATAGTAGTAATACGTGTTATTCTTTATAAAGCTTTAAAAAACACAAAAATACAGTTTTATTCTTAACAAAGGTTTGGCAGGTTCTTCAAACAAACTGCAAAGAAAAACACAGAGGAGAAAGAAAACCGAGCATTTGTTGGGGACTATATTCAGCGGTGGATGAATCCACATTTGGTGCTCTGGTGAGTATTTGTGGCAGCAGGACGGTGTGTGTGTGTGTGTGTGTGTGTGAGGAACATGTCCAGGGCCTGACATTAACACCCGCCCACACGCCAAATGTGAGTGTAACACAGTGACTCTTATTAGCCACTTTGGCGGGTTTCATATATTATAAACAGAGCCGAGGAGCGATACGTGCTCGGTGCAGGACGGGACCAGGGTGACCTGTCCTCAGTGTGTCTGTGGAGGAGGAGGCAACACACCTGACTCATGGAGACACAGGAGAAACAAACCACATGGTGCATTAAAAGTGAAGCTAAACAAGTGATTTAGTGCCTAAAATGATCCAAATTGTAACCATTATGTTGTAAAATCATAAAATTCAAGATGTTTTTCAGCAGAGATTTCTAACAGGTTTCAGAAGGCACAAACACGTGAGAAATGTCTTTGGGAATTTGGAACTGGGGAATTGTTAACTGTTCTCTCATGTTGGCTGGTAGCAGCCATGTTTAAAACTGTTAAAACTAATGCAGCGCCGACAGTTTTATAGAATATTTCCCATTTCAATACAGCTTTCATGATGCAATACTTTAAAATGTGCATAAAAATATGTCAACTGAGGTCAGATACAAATTACGTATTTTACTTTATAATATGCAGGACTTACAGTCAAATAAGTTTCAAATCAGAATTTCTCTATTTGTGTTGCTTTTTTACTGCTGTTTACATTTCATGCTTTTCATTCTGCGTTCTGTATGCAAGAAGATTTTCTCTTTTTTTGGACATTTATCATTGTTTGTCTTCTTTAAAATGCTAAATTTAACCAAACAGAGCTTCAAACTAGAATGCAAACCTCCACTTTTTAATAATTTTTCATCATTAATGGTGCAAACCTTGGGATTGTTTTTTTGTTTTTTTGATTCTTTGTTCATTTATGTACTTTTTTACTTCTGTATTTGCATTTTGTGGATTTTTTCCTGTACGCCCTTATGGTTTTGTTTAGTCTCACTTGCACAACTTGCTAGTTTTGTCTCTGGTTGTTGTTTTTCTGTGCAAAAAAAAAAGAAGAGAAGAGCCCATGAAATCTCTCTTTTCCTGTGATTGAAATGTGGCCAATATTACATCGTTCCACCAAGTTTCATGATATTCAGGTTGGTCGTTTTTCTTTAATCTTGCAGACGAACTGAACTGAAAACAGAAGTAACAGAAAAGTTTCACCTTCAGTTTGAAAAGTGCGACCTGTCAGATTAAATCCAGCAGCCGTCCTCTGATGTGTCGACTCGACAGTTAACAGCAGTAACTTATTTACCCGTCGCTCTCTGTCGGCTCTCAGCTGTGTAAATGTGTATTTATGGCTAATTTAGCGCCCTGTGTGCAGCTTTTACTTTAATGGAGTAAAGCGCCGGCTGCTCGGCTCTCACCGCAATTAAACTCCGGTTTAGTGACTGCTGGTGCACTCTGGGTAATTGCTGCCTCTTTGGGGGAGGTCAGGGTTAATAAAGTGAAATAAGATGTGTGGGCGTGCACATGCACTCAGCATTATTAGCACATTTTTGCAAATCACTCATGTCGGCACAATTACACAAGAATCAGAAATACGCAGATGGAAGAAAAGAAACAAGAACTCACAAAGAAACCGTCAGAGAAAACATGATTACTGCCACGTTCACCGCAATCAACTGCTGCGTCGCTACACAGACGGCCTGATTAAACCCACAGGGGTCAGAAATAACAAGAGAGATTTCATTAATCATAATTAAATAACTACAGTCATAATCACACCATCACATCTGAAGCAGCTGCTGCAGAGAGAAAAGCTGGTTAAGATTCTGCAGCTGCAGTTTGAAGCACAGAAACTTTGCTGAACTTTAAACTAACCTTTCATGAGACTGACGGCTTTTAACTGAAACATGCACAAAGTTTGAGCAGGGAAACGTCTCCTGGTTTCTGCTCAGACACTTTAATCACAGCGAGGACTCCTTTTTATTTCTTTTCTCTTTAATCAAATGAAAAGCTAATTCGGAAATTATGATAGTTTATGTTCAAATTTAGGAAATAAAGTGACTAAATATCTGTAAATGATCAAATCTGCAGCAGAAATTCTCCGTTTATGCAGCATTTCTTCTTATTGTTACATAATTTCTTGGAGCATCTTCAAATTCTTCATATGAATAAAATCTGTTCAATCTCAACTAAAATGTTATGTAAGTCAATAAACAAATATAACTGATAAAAGTGTTGAAATTGTGTCATAAAAAATACAAAATTCTGACAAAATCTTTATCAAATTCAAATAAATACATCAAACATATTAACCTAAAATATTTCCTAACTGCTCACATTAATGTTAAAGTGTTTGTAAGTGACAGTATTAAGGTCGTGTGGAAACAAAACAACATAGAAAACCACAAAGGAAACAGAAATATCAGCTCAGATGTTTTTAAACACTTTGACTTCTCGTCTGTTTCTGTGTTGAAAACTGTGAAACTTTGCATGTTTGAAGAAATCAGCTCTTTCTGTCATCACAGCAGTTTTTTCTCATTTCTTTCTCTGTAATCACGACAGCTTGTTTGGTTGTCTGTCGCTGTGCAATTATAGTTTGAACTCGAACAAAAGAGAACAACAGTCGGGTCTTTTCTTGCAAACCAACTTCTTCTTTAACCGAACACGAACAAAACACACTTTTATGGGTTTTTACTCCAAACTGTCGCATCAAATGTGCAGCAGGGAGATCAATCTGAGAAACTGCAGCTTTAGTTAGTGTGTCTGCAGCTTGGTGCTGGTTTCTGTTATAGAAATGCAGCTAATCATGGACCTTGAACACAACACACACACACACACACACACACACACACACACATGGCGCTCAGGTCCCGTTCAGCAGCTGAGGCTGCGTTAGAAACAGGTGTGGGGGGGCAGCTGGGTGAGAACGGACACAAAGACTTCCTCCTCTGTTTGGCTTCGCTTGGATTCAATAATCCTGCAGCAGCTTCCTGTTCGTTCTTCAGGTGTTCAGCTTCACACTGACACTGTGTGTGTGTGTTACTGCAGCATCTGGTGTGTGTGTTCGCCTGCCTGAGCATTTATCATCAAACTGCCACAAAAGAAAAAAGATTTCTTGCGTCATGGATCTGTCGTTTGTGTTGCTAGCATGAAGGAACATAAAGCTAGCAGGGAAAATGTGTCTGTAGGTGGTGCAAAGAACGTGCTTGTAGCTGATTTTGACATGCAGCATGAATATGTTTAATGATTATCGTCGGTTGGCCGGTTTGTGCAGACAGACTCTGCTTCTCTCGATCTACAAATGTGACTTTTTAGGATCTATATGGTCCATGTTTTAACCCTGGAAGCTAAAAACCACTTTGAATCTCATGTTTAATGGATAAGCTCATAAGTTTCTTGGAAAAAAAATCACTCAGCATGAGAAATTATCAACTTATTCAACTGAATCAAATAATCCACTAAAGAAATCTTATCTGACTAAAACCATAATGACCCATTAATTATTCAGATTAGAGGACCAGTCCTGCTGAATTAACACCATCGATCCTGTTTCCAGTTAATTTATCTGTTGTTCTCTAACCTGCATTAACTATCTGGTGAGCAAACAGTTGCTGATCATCTGTTTCTGTGTCTTTAGCTGCTCAGCGCTGCTCTGCCTGCTGTTTGCTGTGAGACAGGTGGTGTGTGGCAGGAAACAGCTGCCTGCAGACAGACGCTCAGCTGATTGGAAATCAAAACAAAACAAACGCTGCAGTCAGGTGATCACGGTTTGTTGGAGAAAATATATCGATCAGTGCAGCTGCAACATATAAGATCTAATAAAAGTCCTGCAGCTCTGTGGAATCAGCACAAACATGAACAACTCAAACACGTCTTTGTGCAGAATAACACAGTAAAAATGATAGAAATTATAAAAAAAAAAGTTATATTTCTCTGATAAGTGACTTCTTAAAAATCGGAATAAAATGGAATTTATATTTATATATATACACTTTTCCAAGTGTCAGGAATATTGTGAAAAGTAATTTGGTCTCCACATATTCTCCAAATTGACGTACTTGCATGTGTGCAGCCTCTCCTGTCCTCTCTCCTCGGCTCTGTGTAAACAGATTTGTCAATCATGGTTCACAGAGTCTCTGAGGAGCAGAATTTAATGTTTTTAAGAGGATCTGGTTCGTGCAAACGCTGAAATATCGCCGACACATTTTAATCTTCTGTTTGGTTACTTTTTGTATTGGAGTGATGATCAGTTCAAGGACTGTAGGAATCCGACTATAATGACTGTTTTCACAGTTTCTTTCTACTTATAATGTTGTTTTTTTGGCAAGTTTTTAAAGAAAACTTACATTTCAGATTTGGATTTGGGGTTTGTCTGTTGAAGAAAGATTATTTTCATTTTCCAGCAACAAACTATTCAAAGATGACAGCATTTCTTAACGTGTTGCATATTGGAAAACCCACATTTCTATAATATCGGCAGTTTAATATATTCCTCTTGCACTAGATACGATATCAGAGTTTCTGCAGATTTGTGGTTCTGCCGTTAGACAGAAGGTGGAAATTAATCCTTTAGAGACAAAGAATCAGCCAGGGAGCAAGTAAAAAACAGCCTTAGATACTCGTTCTGTTAGTCAAACTGTAAAAGAAATATTAAGGTTTTTAAACGGTTTGTTGCCAAAGAGTCAAAGAGAAACACATTTCTCTCCCAGTGCTCTGTGGTCTGTTCCCACCCAGTAATGGAAATAAGTATTAAATGATTTAGTAAAATATTCCTTTAAATGTCTATATAAAGACTTACATTTTGCTGACGTGAGATATTTCACTTCGGTTTTACTTCCACAGTGAAGCTTTATTAGCATTTGTAACTCGAGGACTGCACAGTCAGCATCCTGCAGCAGGGAGACCAGGTCCCAGAGCGAGTCCCCGGATCCCACAGCCGCACCGGGACTGTTCCTGCTCAGATTACCCACCGGTGACGATAAATCACAGAGTCAGAGTGCAGCGTGTGTGAAGCTGCTGATTTAATCCGTCTGCAGCCGGACGTCACTAATGAGAGCCGAGCTGCTGCTAATGATGCTGCTGGATCTCAGGTTTACTGGTGAGGATGATGCTTTCCTGTGTGTTCAAATACTTTTACACAACAAACTGTGAATAATATCAATAAATATGTTGATGTTTTTATAAGGACATTACGCAATTTTGGTCCACAAACCCTCAATTTATGGTGTTTAATTAATTCCAGGGGTTATTCTGTAATATAAAATCTGTTATTTGGACTTTTTATTATCTAAATATTGTTAATAAATTCCATGAAAAGTTTAAAACAACGCTGAATGTATGTGTGTGTGCATCAGAGGGTGATATCTATCTATCTATCTTCTTCCTCGGTGCCACAGAAACTATTAAAAAAACACATTAGTGGGACGTCCCGGCGGCTCAGAGCTCACAGCACTAAGACTGAGTCCTCGTCACAGAGAACCTGAGTGTGAATCCACCCTGAGTCCCTCTGCTGCAAGAAAAAGCATTAAAATGCCAAAAAATCATCCTAAAATACATCAGAGAGCCAGAGAAGTGAAGAGTGATGAGGGTGACATGGAAGATACGTAAAAAACTAAGTTACACGCAGCTAATAATCCACTATTTCTATCACAAAACCCCAAATCTGTGTTTTGGGAATAAGACCTTATGTTACATTATGCAGGATTTTGGACAGCAGAATATAGTTTGCATGCAAAAGAAAAGCTCACATTCATGGTCAGAAGGAAAAATATACTTTTAAAAATTATCAAATATTTTGACATCAACAGGTTTGTGCATATGTGAAAATATCTTTTCAAGGATTAGTTGGAAGGAATGAAAGCGAGAGTATTGAACACGTCCGCCACCAGTGGAAAAGTTTGAAAAAATCCTATTTTGACGAAAGATGTTCCACTTGTCTATATTTTTATACTCCATGTGTTACATTTATCAGAGTCTGCATGTAAACATGATGATTACAGGTGGAAGATTCAGGCTCATTAGCTGGAATATTAGAATGTAAACATCCTGCTGCAACAAATACTCACAAAAGCACTAATTGTGGATTAATCCGCCACTGAAAATAGTCCCCAAAACATGCAATATTTACTTCTGTTTGTTACATAAAAAGTACAGTGAGCAGCTGTTTAGGAAATTACTGAACAGGAGGAAAAATAAGAACGACGGTGAGTTAAGTTTTTTTGCCCTTTGGTGCAAAAAATATGGATTAATTCAGCTTTAAAAGACCTTAAAAAGAGAGTCATCCAAACTACTCACATGATACGGGCAGAAAACCCACCACACAACATTAACAATCATCATCTTATTCATTCTTTCAGCAGAAAAAAGTGCATTACATAGAGAGCAAAGAAGGGTTTTCATTATTTTGAATGAATTCTCTTCTACTTTAGATTCATTGATGTGAGTTTGCACTCATGAAATTAGTCCGTGCACCATTAAATAAAGCAGAATTATGACTTTTTAAGCACTTAATAAATACCTCTGGTTCAGGTGAAGGTGTGAATGGGAAACAGGGCTTTAAGTCATGATGACCAACACAGTTATTCTATGTAAATCACCAAATAAAGATGGTGTTCATAAAGAGTAATAGAGTCAAGACTCTTTCGGGCTCAGTGAGTTCTGCACTGAATCAAATCTTTTTTGGTGACTTTAGCAAACAGAGCGAACGCTTTGACTTTATTTCATTTCATTTTGAAGAGGTGCTGGACAGAGCGAGCCTGCGGGTGTTTTCACAGAGGTAATTATTACTCCTCCTCCTCTCTCTCCCTCCGTCGACCTGCTCTGAACGCCGCTCACGTGGACGCCGTCTCCCTCTGAGGGACCGTCGCCGCGCCTCATAACCATAAATAGCGCCGGGCAGCGGAGACGTCAAATGATCTGCTTTCACACACTTTGATTTGGTAAGAGACGCCTGAGACGCATACCAAATAAAAAGCAGGTGGATGGAGGATTCTTAAAGGTGGAGAAGCTGCGAGCCGCTGAATACTAAACACACACGGAGGAAGAGAAGAAGAAGGAACGAAGCTCTCAAGGGCTCAACGGCAATTTCACTTTAATTAGCCAAATGATCGGCTCCAGTTTGGGTCAATAAAGTCTCTCGTCCTTCTTATTAGCTGCAGTGTGGAAGAGATTTTCAACACTCAGCACTGTGAGAGGATCCTCACTCTGCTGCTTCAAATGTGCATCACGCAAATATAATATATCATCATTTCTGTATTTCTCTGCAAAGCAAGAGACATGCAAAGAAAGAGCTGAAGTCACAAGATGGGACTATATTTAGCCTTCGTTTCTTTTGAACAAGGCAGTAAAATCACTCTAATATTCAGGATATTACGGCATTTATCTGGTTAAGGTTCGACCTGGTTTCAGCACCAGGAGCTGTCCGCTGTGTGAGCCTTTAAACAGGTCAGTCTGCAGCAGGTATCGATTATTACATGGGAAATTAACCCTCTGATTTTAGGTTTCTATGTGTTTTCCCACACAAAATAAAACGACAACCTTTTAACAAGGAAAAAACAATAAACAAAACAAAACGAAACAAAGAAAAAGATGAGTATAACTGGAGGTCAAATATGTTTAGTATAGAAATATAGAAATAGATGTTCTCCTCATTTTGCTTCTGCTATAATATCTGTAACCAGCATTTTAAATTCTTTATTGAGCATAATTCTGTTTTTGAAAGTAAAAAACATAATTTTAAAAATCCAATTTCATGTTTTATTTTGTTTTTCCACAAAAAAAAAACACTTTTACAGAGTAAAAAATATGAATATTTAATATTAAAAATTCCTGCTGTCAGTTTCTGTTTGATAAATAAAACCATAAAGTAAAACTGGAGATACGGTCAAATATATTTAGTATAGAAATATATCTTAATTGAGCATTATTGTGTTTTTGAAAGTAAAAAAAAAACTAATTTTAAAAATCCAATTTCATGTTTTTTTTCCACATAAAAACAACAATTTTACAGGGAAAAAAATAATAAAAATAAAGCTTTTAACCAGGAAAAACCAACAAGAAATAAAATGAAATAAAAAAAAACATTTGACAAGTTTTCCTCATTTTACCTCTTATACGTTATATCTGTAACCAACAATTATAATTCATCATTGAGCATGACTGTGTTTGTGTTTTTTAAATGTTTTTTTCATGTGTTTTGTGTATAAAATGTTGATCCATCGAGTCAAAGTGAAAAATAATTGCATGATAAATATTTTCTATACAGGCAGAAAGAAAAGAGTCAAAAAAAGACAAAATATCCCCAAACTGCAAAGAGTTCAGATCATTTCACTGTGAATTAAATGAGATTTATACTTTTATTTTTACATCTGCGGTCGAGTTTTATAAAATACTACAAAGACGGAGATGAAGCCGAAACATTTAGCTATAAAGAGGTAAAAATCCTCTTTTATTCTCAGATTACATTCAGTTTTGCATGAATTAAACGTGATGGTTTAATGTTAGTTTGAGTAAAGTGAACATCTGCTGTGAGCCTGAACACGACGTCCTGCTGCAGGTTGAGTTGAGGTGAAAGTGACGTAACGAGCGCGCTGACTCGGCACATTCGGACAAGTTGTATCCTGAAAATAGAGTCTGAAGTTCAATTAATTATTCAGCACGAACCTAAAATACTACTTGACTCACTATCGGCAAACATGTCATGTTATAGTCAGAGTCGTGCTGCTGCGGCCGACGGCTCGCAGGTTTATTACTGCTGACGGCTTCCTGTCTGTCATAACGAACGTTCATTTATTTATTTTTCCTTATTTTAATAATGAGAAGTCCAAACAGCCTCAGACAGCAGAAATACATTTACTCAACTCATTCAAATACAGTGACTTTACTGCAGTATTTCAGTTTTACTGATACTGATTCTGCCTTGTTCTTGCTTTTTACTTTTTTTATTTTATTCGTTTTAACTCCTACTCCGAGTCTTTATTTCTGTTTTTTTTTTTATTATTTTATTGTTAACATTGTTTTTATTTATTACTATATTTGTGTCATCTTTTAAATGATTATTAAATCTAACAGAAGGTAAATATGTGATAAATACGAGGTTTAAACATCTGATGAGTGTTAATGATGGAGAGAAATAAACGTAAAGAACAGTTTCACCATCTGCTGCACACACACAAACACTTTCATGATGTGTTTAATGATGTGGGCATGACCACGTGTGTGTGTGTGTGAGGAGATAAATTTACAGACAGTCGATCATACTTTACTGTGAGAGAAACTTAGAATAAACACCAACATGTGTCCCTGAAGTGGGCGGAGCTCCTGAACATCAAAGCCGTCTGACGGAGTAAATAAGTTTGTTTTAATTGGACTTAATGTGATCAGTGTGATGTCTGAGGGATCGTCTGTCTGCAGAGAAACGTTTGAGTCGAAGGGTTGAAGCCAGAACAAAGTGATGTTTGTACGCCAGAATTAGAAAAAGGAGAAAAACATTCGTCTAGTAAAATAATTAGAGCACACTTTAATAAAGCTGCAACAGAAAATGTTTAGATATCTGATGATATCCTGCAGTTTTTCTTTGTTTCTGTCAATAAATCTCATGAAAATATCTTCTCACAAGTATTTAACTTGTTTTACAAACATATTGTTTGTATGTTGTTAACATATTTAAATTCAAACCTCATTGAAGTTCTTTAAATTATCGTGGAAAGCCAAAATCTTTTGGTAAAAATAATCGCTACAAATCATCAAAATGCTGCAAAATACAACATGAAATATCAAAGATACTCCAGTAAAACAGCCAGCTGACTGGCTACGTTAATGAAAAGAATAACAACTGAAAAATGCCACAAAAATTGCAATAATCCTGAAAGTAACCGAATCAAATAGCAGTTCTTAAATCTGAACACTTCTTTAAACACGATGGAAAATCAACTGCTCCTTGATATACAAAATAATCCACCGTCGAACGAGAAATCAGCAGATATGAAACTAAAGAAATACAGAACTTTGTTGGCAAACTTTGGCTAAAACAAATAAATAAAACTCTACAGCTCAGCTGAAAGATTCTTCTGTAACTAACAAACATGAAGACATGAAGGAACAAAGAGACAAACAGAGGAAGGACAGAACGAGTGAGGAGCAACAGGAAGCGTCGTACCATATGTACCTGTTTAATGGCTCTTGGTTCAGGTGCAGGAGGGAGAACGGCAGGCTGTGACCTTTGACCTCGAGCTGCTTTACATCAGCTGCAGAGAAGAAAGAAAACAGTTACTGTCAGCTGGTTGTAGGTATAAAACTGTGAATCAACCCTCTGAGTCCCAAGATGTTTCCTGGCTTTGTTTTGCTCTTTTTAAATTTTACTCACTGTAGCCTGGTACTTAAATGCAAATATATTATAAATATATAAAACATGGAAGTCCTGCAGCTCTGTGGAATCAGCACAATCATTGTTGGAAGTGGGAACAACTCCAACATGTATGTGTGCAGAATAACACAGTTAGAATGACAGAAATCTGAAAAAAAGTTGAATTTCTCTGATAAAAACACTTTTCCAAGTGTCACAAATATTGGAAATTATTAGTATAGTTATAGTTTTGTCATGTCTGTAGCCTCTCCTGTCCTCTCCTCTGGGCTCTGTGTAAACAGAATCAATCCTGGCTTCACAGAGTCTCTGAGGAGCAGAATTTAATGTTTCTAACAGGATCTGGTTTGATTTTAAAGGACACATGAAGAAGAAAGAGACTCTGACACTAACAGCAGCATTTTAAGCTTCGATTTGGTTATTTTTTATAGCAAAAACTTTCATAACTGGTGATCTGTTCAGGGACCGTTGGAGAGTTCAGTTTCTTTCTAGTTAATTTTAAGTCGAAAGATCAGCTTCCTGTCAGCTGTACTGTGGTTTTTATTATCTCTCACATGTATAAACATTATTCTTTAAGTTGTAAAGCACAGATGAGCT
>CAFUXE010000217.1:83347-95440 GCA_903364295.1 Serranus cabrilla
CTTCTCGTCTCTTCTTTCTCTGACTGTCACTAAACGTTTTGGTTATTAGAAATGTGGCTCGTTACAAACTTCACAAAGATGTTTAATTAATTACACACACTTCCTGTCTCCTGAGTGGGCGTGGTCTCCTCAGCCGCCACTCATGTGGACGTTTTGTGAAAATACAGAATAGTTTATTTAGATTTTCTCTAGATTTTCACATATATTGTAAGGAACAATAATTTACTTTATTTGTGCTTGGAAAAGTTTCCACACATGCTGTAAAAAAAACTTAAATTTAAATCAGGTTAAAAACATGAAATTCTGCTCCTCTGTGTTTTAGTTAGTTTTGGTGTTTTTATTAGATTATTTTGACATTAAGAAAAATAGAAACTATCACCAGATTCGTCCTTTACACCAACAAACTGATGGCACAAACAAAACTTGTTTATCACAGAAACAAACTATGAAAACTGGTGAAATTTTCCGCAAAGTTTCAACTTTACACTAGTCCTCGAACGCATCATAGGATACAAAGTTTCTGTTGTAAAAAGTGACAAAACGAAGCTTAAAATGTGTCTTTCTTCTGCATGTGTCATTTAAAATGTGTCCAAAACAAAGCAGATCCTGTTAAAAAAAAGTTTTGTGAACATCAAGAATAATTTATTTCAATTTTCTTTAGATTTTTACAAGACTAAAAGTCACATTTATTGTTACGAACACTAATTTTTGTTCCGCAAAATTTGAACTTTCCAACAGTCCTTGAATGCATCACTAGATACGAAAGTTTCTGTTAAAAAAAAACACAAATATCAACATTTTAAGATTCCTTTTCCTCACTTTTTCTATCTTTTTTTTTTGGATATGCACAAAAGCAATGCTGAAATTTCCAACATGGGGGTTTAATCGGATAAATAAACAGACATTTTATTGGATAATTAATTCTCATTTCATTGGAAAATAATTTTTTCGTTGCCGTATAATAAAACTTGGTAAGAATATTAAGTAGGAGCAAAAAAAAATGCAGATTGTGTGAATCTTAACGTGTCTGCGGTCTGTTTCTGCTGTTTTTCTCTCCTCGTGTTGCACTCAAAACACACACAAAAACATTTACACACAGACACACACACACACTGTGTTCAGCCTCTGTGTGTTCGTCCTTCTCGCTCTCCACAAGTGGATTAGTGTAAAAGGACGAAAACAAACAAACATATCAGCTGTTTGTTTTTTCTGTGCAGTCAGGAGAGTTTTTATCTCGTCTGAAGTGGAAACAACAGACAGAAAAATGATTTCACTGAAATAAAAAGACAGAAAAAAACTCACTGAGGACGACGATGAAGCTCTGATTGTCCAGCAGGAGCCAAAGACCGAAGCCCATGATGACGGCGCCGCACAGCTGGAACACACACACACACACACACGTCAGAACAAAGCTTCACATTTATTAATTTACATTTTTGTTAATTCACTTTTTCAGGGCGTACAAGCACCAGCAGTTATTTTTTTTTATTTCCAGACAGGTAAATAAAAATGTAATAAAAAAAATTACTAAAACCTGAAATAAATATAGTGTAATAAAAATCAAGTAAAAATGTATTTAATAAAAAAAAGCAGGTAAAAAGTGCTCAGAGAGGATTTGAAGACTAAATAAATAATAAATATAAAATTAGTAATTTGGTGAAAGTTTTTTAAATTGCACGTTCAGATCCAGAAGCTTCCGTCTCTGTTTGGATATTTTTTATTTCTCACAAACCCGAGACAGTCGGTTCAGAGGACGGATCATTAAATATTAAAGCTGTGCAGCGATGCAGCGACTCCATTCAAACTGTCACTTATTCATTTTTTATCGTTCCAGGATGTTAACAGGTCAAAAAAAGGTTCATATTTTAGTTTCCAGCTTCAGGAGCTTAAGAGTCTCTCAGATACTCAAAGAGAAACGTTTTTTAAAACACTTCCAGTGGTAAAATGATCATGTTTATGTTGCTGTTTGATGCTTTTATTTTGTAGTATCAGCAGGAGAGATGTGTGTTTATTTTTGTTACTGAAATTTATAAGCTGGAGCTTCAGTTTCATGTGATAATATTTCATATAAAATACTATTTCTGAGTGAAACTAAACAAAAATGTTGCTTATGACACAAACAGCTGTGTGTGTGTGTGTGTGTGTGTGTGTGTGTGTGCAGAGGAAATCCTCTCAAGTGCAGCAATAAGAACACACACACACGCAGCTCTGATCGTCAGATCACAGATTTCATTTGAAGAAGAAAGAGGAAACGAGTGTCGCCGTGGTAACTGGGCCACAAACTCGTCGGCTGTAATTAAACTCGGAGACAGAAAGAGAAAGAAAGAAGGAAGGAAAGAAAGAAAGAAAGAAAGACAGAAGCGTCTCGTCTTCAGCTTCCTGTCAGAAAACAACACTTTGAATTCTGCTTCAGTCTTCAGTGTTTTTTTTATTTCCAACCATTTTTTTCTCCTTTTTGCTTCATATCAGATTTATTTTATCCACCAATGATGCTCGCTGCGTTATTGTAACCAGTTTAAGTTTCCTGCCTTTTTGTTGTATTTTATGTGTGGGTTTTGTTTATTTACTAGTAAGAAAAAAAATGTTATAAAATTAGTATAAAATAATTGTCAAAACAGAGATATTTGTTGAAATCTGAACTTTCCAACGGTCCCTGAAGGGATCATCGGTTATGAAAGTTTCCATTATAAAAAACGACCAAATCGAAGCTTAAAATGTTGATATTAGTGTCAGAATCTCTTTATTCTACATGTGTCATTTAAAAAGTGTTTAATACTGAAAATATGTAGAAAATGTGGAGCAAACTTTTTTTTTCCAACATTCATGACACTTGAGTTTTTTATACATAAATTCCATTTTATTCAAATTTCTACAAAATTATTTGTCAGAGAAATTGTTTTTTATGCATCTGTCATTCTAGATTTTATTCATTTATAGATTTTATATCTTAATGTGAAATAAAAAGGCACAGTGAGTAAAATGTAAACTGCTTGTTTGGGTTCAGAGCATAAAAAACAAATGATTTATTATGAATCATCCTAAAATACTCACAAAGAAGATGAGGTTGAAGAGGAACAGGAAGTACTTGGTGGCGGTCAGGCAGCCTTTCCCCATGATGCCGATCTGAAACGACACCAGTCACATGATTAGTTTATTAATAATATAATGAACACAAACGGTTCAGGCTCTCTGTGGCGTGACGTGAACTGACAGATGCCGAGACCTCGGAGGAGGATAAGCCGCTCCGGCTGATCAGGATCCAGGACTCAAATCCTGCAGGATTACACCCACAAAAACCAGTAAGTCACGGCTCCATCTGTGAGGCCGCGGGGTCAGAGGTCGACCCCTCTGTGAGCCGCCCGCTCAGCTCCATCACACCCTGATAACATCTCCGTCTCTGCTCTGATCTGTGATCGATGCATCAGCATTACCGTAATAACTGTAATATACGAGCATCAAACAAACTGCAGGATTAAGACGTTAACATGACAAATATCTTTTAATATCTGCAGATTAGAATCTCACAAAAATAAAACCTGAATAACACGAATAAGAAAAAGATTTACTGCAAGAAAAACAAATTCACTTTGGAGATCTGTTATTAGACAGAGCCGATACACACCATTTATAGTAAATAACCCATAAATATACCGTCCTTATTCACATATTAATAAAATTAGAATAAAATCACAATGGAACATAACGATGATGAGTTACACCTGAATGCACCATGAAGTCCATCAGTCCCACTGACAGTAATGAAACCAATGAAGTGCCTTAAACCTGCAGGGGGCGACTCTACCGGCTGCATAGGAATCTATGAGAAACTTATCCTCCTTCTGACTTGATTTGTGACATCAGCAAATATTTTCATGAAGAGTTTATTGTCTCAGTTGTTAGTTTGAAGTCTTCTTCAACACAACATGATGCTAATTTAGTAAATTATGGTTTATTTAGTGTGAAATAGACCATAAATCAGGGGAGGATTCAGGGCGGGGCTACATGGTGTTTCATCTTTAATCTTTTGCTCTTTCATCGTGTGTTTTCACTTTAAAGTTTGGAACATTTGGTCGCTTATAAACATCTTGTTCAGTTGGACTAAAAGACTCTGAGAAGTCAAACGTTCATTTAGAAGAACATGCTAACCAAGCTAGCGAGCTAGCACGAGTGTTAGCTGATGTGTTAGCATCATTCAGGCTCTGCAAACATTCTGAACATGTACCAGCTGCAGAAAACAACAACATGCCAACAGCCACAAACCAAGATGTGGATGACACAGCGACCATATTATTATACGATCTGTACAAAGTTCTAAAACAGTGAATATAATTACAGTTTGTCAGAAACAAAAGAAAGTACGTTTACAGCCGTTAGCATCCATCTGCTCCACTGAACTCACACTTTGTTTATTAGCTTTTTATGACTTTAAATCCTGTTGTTGTTCCTCAGAGTGGAAACACAGAGCAAAGTGAAAAGAAATAATACAAAGTGGAAGTTATGAAATCAGAAACACATCCAGGTCATTTTGACCAGCAGGAACATGTTGTTGACCTTTCTCTTTACGTAAAGTCCAGGCTGACCTGAACGCATCACCCCCCCGTACAATAATGGCCTCTTACTGTCCAATAAATCTATGAGAATGTGGGTGAAATATGGCGTCGGGCTCGATGTTTCCTCCTGGCAGTGAAGTATCCGACCCATATTCCCGTCGCTGTAAATGGGTTACTGTTACATGCAGCCTGTGCCAGTTCAGTGTGTGTGTGTGTGTGTGTGTGTGTGTGTGAGGGGGGCACCTGCAGGGATGACAGAGGGAAGAGAATATGCGATTTTGGCGGTCGCAGCGAGCCAGATGGAAGGTATTACAGACTATAAACAGAGCTGCAGCCTTAACAAAGAGCAGGTCGGCCTCAGAGAAGAAAACACAAAATCACACTGAAATTCAAACTGAGGGAACTAACTGCTGTGGAAGATTTCACTGCAGGAAAAGGAGTAAATGCAAAAAGATGTTAAAGAATAAAGAGATATTCTTTGTTTTTCTGATCAACAAAACTGTTAAAAAGAAATAAAAACCTGCTGTCAACACTTTGTGACTTCCTGTCTGTCGTTGGTTCCTACTGAGGACGGAAATATTTAAAAGCATTTTTCAGCTACAGAAGTCCTCCTGAAACAGCTGGTCAGGAGAGTTTTTATCAAACTATGGGAGGAGATGGTGCAGGACTATTTTCAGCAGCGGATTTATCTTAATTTTGGTGCTCACATCATAAAAACTGAAACATTTGAGTGATTTTTTTGACAGGAGAGGAAAAGACAACTGAACAAATGGGGAATATGTCGATTTTTCCCAATATTACTGACATTTGTGTGCACTTGGAAAACTGTTTTATTATAAATTCAATCTAATTCCAATTAAAAACATGTTTTTTAATATGAAATATAACTTTTTTTTCTGATTTCTGTCATTAAATCTGTGTTATTCTGCACAGAGACGTGTTGGAGTTGTTCCCTTCGAGACATGATTGTGCTGACTTATAGATTTTAGACATATTTTAAGGACACAGTGAGTAAAATCTTCTGGTCAGAGGGAAATATGTCGCCTTCAGACGGATACATTCGGAAGCATTTAGAAACTTCAGGTTGGAAACAGAAACAGAAGCTTTGTTAAATTTAGAAACGCCACGGAGCCACTTTGTGCTGCAGCTGCAGAGAGGAGACGACAGGAATGTGCACCATGTTTCAATTAGTTTATCCGCCTGAAAGATGTTGAATACGGCAACTTTTTTTATGCATTTTAAATAAAACCGTAGGGAGGAAACTCAGCACAGCAGCTGCTTTTTTTTTAACACTTTGCAAAAAGGTGCAAGAACACAAACTGGACGACATTATGACGCGTTAAAATGTTTTTTAAAATGATTCTCGGACACAAACGGAGCAGCTCGACTCTGTGGCGTCACACGTTTTGACCCAGTTCACACAGACTGAAAGTGGGCCGTCTGTCCGCGCTGACCGGCCCGATGGTCAGAGGAACACGGCCCCGTTACAGCACAGAGGTCAGCATTGACCACACACACACACACACACACACACACACACACAGAGCAGAACATACTTGAACACAGAGCCGGTTCAGTTCTTTCTTTGTCTGAATCTGATCGGAGTTTTTACTCACAAACATGTGATGAGCTTTAAATTACGACGCATTTGTTGCAGGAAATTTTCTCTTTGTAATCTGTAATCAAGTCCGAGTTTCTTGGTCCTTGTTTTCTCAAAACGTCTGTTCAGTTTTAAAATTATGATGCAATTATCAACCAGTCGACGTGTTTCCAGTGAAGACGAAGCGATATTTAGAAAAGCTGCATTAAAGAAACTGTGAATCAGTGAGTTTCCATCAATAAACTGCGCTGCAGTAACGTCCTGTGGTCAGCAGGGGGCAGCGTGATGTGTTACTGTAGGATAATCTGACAGGAAACAGGAGAAGAAGAAGAGAGAGTCTGCAGGAATTAGTTTCCATCTTCTGTTTAGCACATTAACTATTTTTCTAAAAAGATAAAAACCTTCTTTTGCACATTTATAAAAGTTTTTTTTGGGGTTTCCATCAAACTTTTCTCATGCAAATCTTCAAAATGTGCAGAGAAATTAGTAAACGTGACCAAAGAAAATGTAGTTTTAGTCGTAGCAGCACTGACAGAGCTTCACACACACACACACACACACACACACACACACAGCTTCTGATAATGAACGCAGCCTTCATATCTTACAGCTGCTCTGCTTTCATTGGGACTTTAATAAACAAACGCGTCCTTCCACTCCTCCTCTCTCACTTTAACTCCTCCGGTTTGTACCAGGCACTCGGCTCGCAGCCTCCACTGACTCACAGCTGAAGATCACAGCAGGTTTCTCTTTCAGTCTGCATGAAACTGGGTCTTTAAAAAGCTTTTTACTGCCGCTGAAGTTGGTTTCAGCACGATTTCACTTCAACATGACACTAAAAGGACGTTTTTCTTCATCCAGTTTGCAGCTGACGCCACATGTTTCCATATAAATACATAAAAATCAAATAAATCAAGTTGCACAGAGAAAGTCTGGATGTATTTCTGTTATTACTGTGCTCTTTAAAAGTAAAAGTATTAATATCACAGTGTAGAAATAATCTATTACAAGTTAAAGTCCTGCATTCAAAACTTTACTGAAGAAAAAGTGCAAAATAAACGTATAATATAAAAAATATACCAAAAGCCAAAACAAAACAAACAAACCATCCAAATAGCCAAAACTACAAAACAAAAACAGAAGCTTTTGTTGAAGTTTTTAAGTTTCCAACAGTAGGACAGAAAAACAGGGGAAAAATAACCAAATTTATGCTTAAAATAGCTGCATTTAATAACAAAAAAGGTGTTTAAAATGCCAAAAATAAAGTGTTTGCACTAACCAGATCCTGTTTACCGTAGAAAAATAAAGTCGTTAAAGTCAAAGTTTGAACTTTCCAACAGTCCTTGAACGGATCATCAAAACATTAAATTCTGCTCCTCAGAGACTCTGTGAAAATCTGTTTACACAGAGCCGAGAGGAGAGGACAGGAGAGGCTGTTTACACAGAGCCCAGAGGAGAGGACAGGAGGACAATATGTGGAGACACGTTATTTTTACAGAAATATTGAAAATGTTCTTTTTATTGCCTCGATTTTTCAGATTTTTTGTACTTATGATAACTTTCATTGCTGCATTTCAGCCTCTGGTTTCTGTTTTATTTCTGTTCAATAACAGCGAGTTTCTCTTTGTGTCCTGAGTGTGAGCTTTATGTTTTTTATGTGTTTATGTTTCTGTCTGGTGAGATTCAGTGACGATGTTTTTATTTCCTGCTGTGTGAACGTGAAGCTGCAGATAATCCAAGAAGCTGCTTCCTGTTCCGCTCTGATTCAGACGCTCCATGTTGGAGATAATCCCTCAAACATCTTCACATCTCTTTGTTTACAGCGTGAATAATCCACAGCAGCAGCTCGCGCTCTCATCACACAACAATCTGCTGTCGGACGCACAACAACGGAAAATCTTACAACTTTAAATCACAATGAAGGAGAAATCTGCTTCATGTTGACTTTGAAACAGACGAGAAATCACAGAAATGGCTCAATTATTAAAGGAATTGTTGCTTGCAGCCAAACTGAACATCAATCAGTTGATTTTATTCGTCACATTAAATCATATTTCCAGTGAAATAAAATCCAGTCAGCTCCTCTGCTTTTATATTTCAGATAATTATGATGCAAATTGGACAGTTTGCACTAAAAACGCAGCCGTTTCTCCTCATTAACTGACAGAAACAGTGAAGGAGTCTCGTTACACAGTTACACACGGCAGAAATGTGCAAAAACAACAACAACAACAATCAGCTTGTTGTTCCTCCCGCGCTGTTCTTCATCAGAATCTATTTGTGGCCTGAATATTAAATTTCTCATTTTAGAACAAAGAAACTGTTCATGTTGAACTTTTTTTCTCATGTTTATCATGTAAAGTTGGTCAACTTCTGCCTCACAGCTGATTTCCTCATTAAAGGAAGAATCCAAACTATAAATGTTACAGAACTATCGGTGCACAAACATGCAGGACAAATAAAAACATTTTAAATATATATATATATTTCTAGATTTTTTTAAATAATTACATTTTAAAAAGAATATATACATAATATAAAAATATTTTATTTAAAAAATATATAAAAATAAAAGGATGCTATCTGCTAGGAGTTCAACTTTTGCAAAAAAAAAAAAAAAAAGACTAATAATGCAATATTATTATATAAAAATGTATTAAATAAAAAGTATGTCTGTGTTATATATATATCATTATATATGTAACAGGGCAATATATTGCAATTTTTTCTAATCTAATTTTAGGAAAGTTGAGTATAAAGAACACACCGACATATATGTTTAAATTGGTTTACTTTTGTGTCCTAAATTTTATTTTTATTTTGTTATATTTCTGTGAGTTTTAACTCTGATTGAGCCAGGGGGCGTGTCTGTGTGTTAGGGGGTTTTTTTTAAATTATTTTTCTACCGTTTTTATTCTATTTAGTTATTTGGGTGCCTCGCTGGATGTCTGTCAGCTTTATGTGCCACTTTTTTCTCAATAAATATACTTTGGAAAAAATAATTTTTTTAAGCTATTAGCTTAGCTTAGCATAAAGACTGGAAGCAGAGGGAAAAGTTAGCATGAATCCGTCCAAAGTTAAAGAGCTCCCTGAATATCACTTTATGTCTTGTTGCTTTAACAAGAAACATTAAAACAGCCGGCTGTGGTTTACAGAGAGTTACAGCTAATTAATTATCTCATTATCTGCAGATGAATTATTCAGAGGAAATGTTGAGATAAACACACACACACAGTCTACACACACACTCTGCTCGTCCTCAGCTCCACTTTCACACTCCGACTGCAGGACAAAAGACGCTCTCACACACGTTTTCTCTCCACGAACAAAAGCAGAAACTCGACACACGGCGGCTTTACGTTTCCCGCACAAAGAAAAGAAACACGCCCTTTTCTCAGCGTGACACCAGACACACCAGCAGCTGAAGACGTTACACAGAAACTCACAACGACAACAACATGTTTAAAATATATGTCAAATAAATCCACCATGTTTTTATACATGACAACTTTAAATATTAAATTAAAGCTTAATCTGCTGATGTTTAGCCTGAGAGGTCATATAGTTGATTAATTTACCAGCTAATTGAGCATTTAAGCTATAAAACATGAAAATATTTTTAAAAAATTAAAAAATAAAATTCTCATTTAAGAAGCTGGAAGCAGTGCATTTATTTTGGCATTTTTGCTTGAAAAAAGAAAAAGGATAAATTTGTATGAATTAAGTAAATATGTAACAATATTTTATGATATTTTATTTATAAGAAAACATATTTTAAAAAGTTCCCAACAATGTATTTAAATAAATATATATATATTTATATTAAATATATTAAAATAAAAACTTGCATATATTAAAAAATACATAAAAAGAATATATTTTTGTATTATATATTAAAATAATATATAAAATGTCTGCTAGGAGTTCCACTTTTGCAAAAAAAATCTAATAATGTAATATAAAAATATTATTATATATAAATAAATTAAATTAAAAATATGTATATGTTATACATAACGTTATATATGTAGCAGGGCAATATTTCTGTCTTTAATTTGCAGAATTATCGACACTGCGACCGTAAACCAGCCGGACAAAGACGGATTCATACTTCAGTCTGGAAGCTCTGCATTCATTCTGTTTCTAAAGGGCGTCAAACAGTCAGAGCAAAGAAATGCGACACATGCAGGTGACAGAACGACTAAACTATGTTTCTGAAAACACCTGAAGAGAGAAAGACGCTGACAGACACACAGACAGGATCCTGGTTCAGATTTGATCACTGATGCAGTTTCACAGGTTAGTTTCGTTTGATCAAACTCTCTGACTTTACGGCTGGAAATCATTCGAAGTCTTCAGCAAATAAAACACGAGCTCTGCAGATTCTTCTGGTTTTTCAGCCTAAAATAATGTATTTAGAAGCAAAACTATCCAAATTACAACCAAAAAACTGAGTAAAAAGTCACATTTTGTTATTAAAAACACATTAATGAGAATTTAAAAGTTTGATTTTGAATCCAAAAGTTTTTAACAGCAGACATATTTTTTTTATTTGCATTTTAAATGTGTTAAATGTTCTTTACTTTACTGTCTGCTCCGTATCTTTGCATGTAAACTATAAATCAAAAATCAACACTGTATCATAAAACATAAAATAACTAGTTGGACCCGTCAGCATCTCAGCAGATCATTTCATCGACATGTTTCCTCTACGTTTTTCCAAACAGAAAATTGATCAGGAATCAATAAAAATCTGGACCCATAAGCAGAATCAATAACAGCATTCGTATCAATAAACTCGTATCACTTCCTGTGCATTAGTCTTGTGATACTCATTAGTCTTGTGTATCGATATTTCCTGTCACCACGATTAAAAACAGAAATATTAAACATTTAAAACATCAGGTTCCTCATTAATGCTGCTCGTCTCACAGTCATGACAAACATATGTAAATCTAAATAAATGCAAACTTCTGTCTGTAATATCCTATTTAAAACGCTTCATGTTGCAAATAAAATATAATAAAACTAAACGAGCCTCGTTATTTACAGTTTAAAGTTCACCAACATTGGAGGGAAAATGCAGTTTTTGCCTCCAATGTGATGCTGTAAATATACTTTTATTAGGATTAATATGATGCCCAATTTAAACCTATAACAAGACTTCATACATGTGGTGTCTTTGTGTTCGTACTTTCCCAGTTTGTCCTGTTTTATTAAGAAATCTGCTCGTTTTCATGCATAAAACCAACTGTTAGCTCTACTTTTTATCAAACAAACAGCAGAAATGGTGCATTTGTTGGGGACTACTTTCAGCGGCGGCTGAATCCACGTTTGGTGCTGCAGAGAGTGTTTGAGGCAGCAGGACGGTGTGTGATTCGGCCTGTCTGACAGGACACATATGGACTTATTGAACGATATACAAACATGATAAAATAATAGTGTCTGACCTCCATATCTCCTGTTTTGTTTCCTTAATAATGTGAGCAACACAACATTAGCTACGCCCAATGAACAGAAATAAAACATAATTTCTGCTCTCTTCTTTGAATTATTGAGGATATTTTCATATTTTTTCGTCTTCATGTGTGAATATTAAGAATTAAAAGTGATTTCTTTGCTCTTGGAAGCTTGTTCTTGCTTTATAATCCTGTTATTATTATATCAGATGTGTAAATGAGTCGTTAAATTACAATAATATTGCTTATCTCGATCGTTTCTGGGACAAAATATCGTCTAGTTTGTGATATATCAGACTTTTAAGATTAATTAACAATAAGAGGTATAAAAAAAGTCATTATTCTTCTCTTGTGTGTTTGTTTGAGAACGATCGTTAAACTCGTCTGTGAGTTGTTGTTCTGCAGCGTCTCTGTGTTGTTTCTGTGGAGTAACGTGAGCAGCTCGAGTGGCTCAAACCTTATTAAACCCATAATTACCCTTCAG